>CM036239.1:1715752-1735752 GCA_020698575.1 Bostrychus sinensis
ATCTGGCCGCCTCTGTGTTTCCCAAACTCTTTGGTTCTGTTTACGCCCAGGACCTGGTTTAGTCCTGGTTTGGATCTGGCTTAATTCTGGTTTGAGGCATGGTTTAGTCCTGGTTTGAACTGCTTTAGGCTTGGTTTATGTCTAGTTTAGGTTAGACCTGGATTATTCCTGGTTTACTTCTGGTTTTACACCTGTTTTTTTGGTTGAGTTCTTGTTTTAGTACTGGTTTAGACCCAGCTAAGTCCTGGTTTAGTCTAAGTTTAGTCCTGGTTTAGACCCAGCTTAATTCTGGTTTTAAGCATGGTTTAGTTCTGGTTTGAACCGTTATAGACTTGGTTTAGATCTAGTTTAGCTTAGACCTGTGGTTTGTTGGTGTTTTAGTCCTGGTTTGGACCTAGTTTAGACCTGGATTATTCCTGGTTTACTTCTGGTTTTACACCTGTTTTTTTTTTTTTGGTTGAGTTGTTGTTTTAGTACTGGTTTAGACCTAGTTTGTTCCTGGTTTGGACCCAGCTAAGTCCTGGTTTAGTCTTAGTTTAGTTTTGGTTTAGTGAGTGTTTAGTCCTGGGTTAGTCCAGAGTCAGGTTTATCTTTGAAAGCCAAATATATAAAGGTAGTGTAAAAGATCAAATAACTCTGCGTACCCCTCGGGGTCCCTGTCCCCCTGGTTGGGAAACACTGCCTTAGTGAACCTTAAGCACCCGTTCACATTCATGAAGTTGTGCTGTTACCTGAAGATGAATGCGAGCGCTGCAGTTTAAACTGTGGCCTGGCTGTAACTGGGTCAGAGCTGTGTGCTGACCTTTCGTGTGTGTGTTGTTATTGAGTCTTCAGTCTTTAAAATCTTTGTGTTTTCTTCTATTTCACATCATGAGTTAGCTTTCATGTGAATTTCTCGAAACAAATGGTTCACAAATGCTTCTTTGTCGCCGTTGACGTTTGAAGTGTTTCCTTATTTTCGGTGTAAAAGGACTTCCTGTGCCCAGAATACTGCACATGTAATGTCTGTCGTCTGGCCGCCGCTCCCTAAATACCCCCAGCTTACTGCAGTGCATTCTGGGAACTCTGTGGTTTTGGAAAAAGTGTGTCTGCACCCGTTACTTTGTTATATTTCCCAGCATACAGTGCAGCGCAGTAGTTTAGGCCTGATCCTGCTGAGTGTGTTGGTGATAAGCCGTGTGTTTGTGTGATAATGTGACGATGGGAGAGGATTTGGGGCTTTCAGCGAGGATCTGCTGTTTTCTTCTCAGCGTCTGTGTGGAGGGATTAGCGGATGTTAGCTTCTGAGTGTGCTTCAAAACAGCCAAACACTGCTTTCTGTGGGCCAGCTCCACTAATGACAGGGCGGCTCTGTCTGGCTGCACAAATAACTGTTTTTATTTTCTGCTGATAATTATGATCGGTGGCAGTGAGTTGCACAATTTCACTCAGCGGTTTCTGGATTTATTACAAAACAAGCTAACCCTAAACAAAAAATATACACAGTGTCCATAAAATCTCCTCACAATTAAAAAAATTATGACAAAATTAGTGAATATTGCAGTTTTTTTGCCTCATTTAATCCCCTGTGTATGGGCAGCATTAGTTGCCAGGTCCTGGATGTGTTGCCATGTTGGCTGTAGCAGAGCCTCATCAGTGGTGATCCCACAGCACACATTCACCTTTGGACTCTCGGTGAAGTTCCCGAGTCACATGGGGCTGTTCTGATCCCAGATTCTCACATTCTGTGTTCAGTTTCCCTGAAACTCATCACTAAAACAAACTCAGTGAGGAACGTTTCATCCTCAGAAACTGGTTCCAGTGTTAGCTGCAAACTCTTTTGGTCTTGGTTTATCATTTGGCTCGAGTGCAGGCTGTAAGAGTTGACCTTTGACCTTTGTAAGCTTCTTGTGTAGGACTTTGTGCACTGTTGAAGGTGGAGCTGTAACTGTCTGCAGCAGGACGGATGGGATTAAAAACTCATTTTTATTCTCTGGTTTTTAACTCGACGTGAATTGTGTGGTCCTCTGTTGTCTTTTATTGTGTTTTATTGTTTTGTTTTTATTATTTAATTCTTGGCACTTATTTATTGTTATTTTATTGTATTACTTTTATTTGGTTTTACTGGTTCTTATTATTTAATGGGGACTGGTGGAGCTGAATGGAGTCATTTATTGTTATTTAGTGTTCTATGTGCAGCACTTTGGAAACTGTTTTGTTTGTAAAATGTGCTGTACAAATAAAGTGGATTGGATTGGATAAAAACTTTGGTAACCACTGAGTACATACAACAAATCTGATTAACATCTCATCAGCTGCCTTTGTAATACATTTGTTAAACTGTAAACACAGAGACAACAGACAGCCATTCACTCTCACATTCATTCACTAGGGGCAATTCAGAGTCACTCATTCACCAACTCATGCATGTGTGTGGACGGTGGAGGAAGCTGGGGTTCGGGGAAATTCGGTTTCCCAATGTTTCTGCTCTCAAGCGCCGGGACTTTCTCTTTTTTAAAGTTTTTTTTACAAACACACACTGTCGGCATCATAATGGAAAGTATTTTTGTGTATTTTGAAGATAATTTAGAGTTTAATCAGCTGATTATTGACAAAAACTGTAATGAACGTATTTTTGTGAAGCATCAGTCAGCCCTGTCTGACAGTTTTTAGTGGTAATTTAATTAATTTAGTCCCAGCTTAGCCTTGTTTTATTCCTGGTTTAGTCTGTGTTAAGTTTGGATTTTGTGGCTGTTTTGACTTGTAAATACAGGAACTTACATTTTTGTGAAATGTAGTGAATTTAACTTACTATGTTCCAAAAGTAGGCTCTATTTTCAAATATCACAATAATATCGTTATCACAATTTTCAACATAGTTATTGAATATCGCATGTTTTCTCCATATCATGCAGCCCTAAAATCTGTATTATTTAGCCTTGAGTTTAAATTCCAGTTCTGTGCTGACGGCTAAATAAAATAAAACGGATGTGGCCAAACTTATCTTCATTTATTTATTGATGAGTGTTATTTGGTGGTTAGTTCTGGGGCTGCAAAATGAATCAAAATCGACTTGAAATTGCAGTTTTAACTTCGCAATCAGTACAGTTAGCCGTAGCACAGTTAGCAGTAGCATGAGTACAGTTAGCAGCAGCATCAGTACAGTTAGCAGTAGCATCAGTACAGTTAGCAGTAGCATCAGTACAGTTAGCAGTAGCACAGTTAGCAGTAGCATCAGTACAGTTAGCAGTAGCATCAGTACAGTTAGCAGCAGCATCAGTACAGTTAGCAGTAGCATCAGTACAGTTAGCAGTAGCATCAGTACAGTTAGCAGTAGCACAGTTAGCAGTAGCATCAGTACAGTTAGCAGTAGCATCAGTACAGTTAGCAGTAGCACAGTTAGCAGTAGCATCAGTACAGTTAGCAGTAGCATCAGTACAGTTAGCAGTAGCACAGTTAGCAGTAGCATCAGTACAGTTAGCAGTAGCATCAGTACAGTTAGCAGCAGCATCAGTACAGTTAGCAGTAGCATCAGTACAGTTAGCAGTAGCATCAGTACAGTTAGCAGTAGCACAGTTAGCAGTAGCATCAGTACAGTTAGCAGTAGCATCAGTACAGTTAGCAGCAGCATCAGTACAGTTAGCAGCAGCATCAGTACAGTTAGCAGCAGCATCAGTACAGTTAGCAGCAGCATCAGTACAGTTAGCAGTAGCATCAGTACAGTTAGCAGTAGCATCAGTACAGTTAGCAGTAGCATCAGTACAGTTAGCAGTAGCATCAGTACAGTTAGCAGTAGCATCAGTACAGTTAGCAGTAGCATCAGTACAGTTAGCAGCAGCATCAGTACAGTTAGCAGTAGCATCAGTACAGTTAGCAGTAGCATCAGTACAGTTAGCATCAGTACAGAGAGTATCAGAGACCAGTCTGGCCAAAGATTATTAAATAAAAAACTAAACTACAAGTAGAGCTAAATAAACTAAATTAGAATATGAGCAGTTAAATACACTGTAATAAATCTGTACAGTATACAGTCTGACAGAGGATGGATGTTCAAAATACCACAGGTAAAGAGTGTGCATTGTGAAAAGCTGCTTCAAATAAAATGTATCATGGCATGTTTAGTTTGTGGCACCATTGGTTTCACCGCAGCTGAAACAAACGGAGGCGTGCTGTTTGTAACTGCAGCTCATTTTCTTCCTGTTACTAAAAATATTGTTGCCTTCTGAGGCAGAAGTGTGAGACAGGAGCAGAGTACGCTGTCCTCACATGGAAACTCTTAACAAGTGTCGCCTTTCAGTCACCAGCAGCATTTTTAATAACTGTGTGTAAATGTCCCAACCCGGTTACAAAACCTCTCTTTCTTATTTTAGAAGGTGAGGTTGTCACCTGCGCCGAGCTCAGACGCAGACTCTGGTGCTCTCGTGTGAAGTGTGAACTTTATCAGCAGCTGAGCAGGCGTTTGTGGTTCAGTGCAGCAGCGAGTGCTCTGTGGCTCAGAGATAACTTAACCTACACTCAGTCATTCCACGCTAGGCCTGCACGATACCCAGACAACAATACTCTATAACTGTGTTGAAAACTGCAGTAATGATATTATTGCAATATTTGAAAATAGAGCCTACTTTTCAAACACAGTACACTATTTTCCAGTCTATAAGTGGCTCCTGGAGTATAAGTGGCACTCGCCAAAAATGCATAATGAAGAAGAAAAAAACGTATATAAGTGGCACTGGACTATAAGTCACATTTTTGGGGGTAATTTATTTTACAAAATCCGACACCAAGAACAGACATTTGATGTTGAAAGGCAAGTTATAGTAATAATAGAATAGAGAACAACAGCTGAATAGGTGTGCGCTATGCTAACGTAACACATTGATGGTTATTCAGCTACATGAAGCATAAACAACGAACTGAACAGGTGTCTCGTATGTTAACTGTAATATATTAACAGTTATTCACATTATTCAGCGTTATTCTGAACAACTCCGCCAACTCAGACGATGGAAAAAAGTGCCACTTATAGTTTGGAAAATACAGTAAGTTCACTCCACTACATTTCACAAAAATGTAAGTTCCTGTATTTACAAATCAAAACAGCCACAAACTTAACACAGACTAAACCAGGAATAAAACAAGGCTAAGCTGGGACTAAATTAATTAAATTACCACAAACAGTTGGACTTTTTAAACATTTTTATTTAGTCACAAAACAACACACACACACACACACACACACAACAACACACACACACACACACACACACACAACAACAACAACAACAACACACACAGTCTGAAGGACGCAGACTGAGCAGACTCTGGACGCTCACTGATGCCTCCTTGTTTCCTGTTTTACTGTTTTGTTTTTTCTTCAGCCAATAATAATAATAATAAATAAAGATTTGAAGCAGAAAAGTTTAGTGTGGCTGTGGAACGTAGGCTGTGCTCACTGTGGACGTCTAATTTTAGTGAAGCTGACAGTGCACAGTGCACCACACCTGTGGTGGGAGATAATGTTGTAAACACAGAGGTTTTCACAGCGAGGACCGCTTTAGAGAATAAACACTGATGCTTTGTTATTTCTCCTGCCTGACTGTATCCATGAGGTATAATAAAGAAATGTGATGAAGCATGCTGGTAAACGTAGTATTAGCATTTGTTTGTAAAAATTATATTAGGAACACAAAAGTATTATGGTCTGTAACATGTTTGAACAGGTTTGTTAAGTGTTTGAATACTTTTATAAACCATAAACCAAACATTTCAACATCACATTTTATTTTTTTTCCACTACGGCGTCTGAGATGATTCAGAACAAACCTCCAGCTTTAACCACCGCTGTTTGTTTGTCTGATGCCTGGGGAACAATAGATTTCTGTGAATGCGGTGCGTTTGTTTGTTTAAGAAGTGAGCGTGTGTAACTCCACCCCTCTGTGGGATCCACCTGTCGTCCAGGTATATACAGGCCAGCGCTCCTCTTCCTCCTCAGTACTCTGTCACTCACTCTGCGCTCTCCCCTCTCTCCCTGTGCTTTCAGCTTAAGATGCCCTAGGCCAGAAGACGAGAGAAATGTAAATGGCTTCCAAAGTGAAAGATGCCGTGGTGTGGTACCAGAAAAAGGTAAGGCCACGGATCTCGGTTCTCATTTGCACAGTGGCATTTTTGTTTTGCATGAATGCTAGATAATTACTGGACTGGGTTATAAAGTTGATTCAGAATTGTTTGTTACTTAAACAGAAAATTAGAGGGGTAGGACTTGCACACATTATCTTTCCCGGATGTAAAAATGACCCTCTACATAAAATTGACTCTGAATTGTTTTGTAAATAATAATAAAAGTCTGGGTCTAGTACAGGGCTCTGCAGCCTCCTGGGCTAAACAACAGTTTGAGTTTGTAAAGCAAACTTTTTTAATGCACAAGAGTCTCTTAGACTCTAAGTGAAATTAATTATTTAAAACAAAACTAACAAAGAACTGTGTTAAACCCTGCACTGATGATCTCACTCAGAGAACTAGAGTTACATCCTGTAACCATGTCAACAGTTCTATCATACCAGAAAACAGGGAGAAAGTTTTATTTTAAATTGCGACCTGATGCAGATGCAGGTTGTTTTAGAGTCGCCTTTTATTCCTTTATTCACTTTCCAGAACCAGAGTGAGGTGAGGCGCAGCAGTGGAGCTAAAGAGCCGCAGATGTGTGCTGTAGTGTAACTGAGCTAAAACTAAACCACAGCTCGGAGAACGCAGGCCTCCACCTGGAAACCACTTTACTTTATCAAATCCAGATCCTCACGCCATCAAAATCCAAACGTAACATTTTGAGTTCTGTTGCTCCGACACAAACCGACGCTTGGCCCGAGGTAAATTTCCTCTCATTTTGTGGCTCTGATTGAGGCCGCGGTGGTTTGGCAGTGACCACAGCGAGCGCTCGGACCCGGCCTGAAACGTTACGGTGTTGTGTGTCGTCTTGTTCCATGGTGTCAGATATCAGATCCTCTGCTGGACTCCTGCACCGCTCTCCCCGCTCTGCTCAGTTTACACCTGTCCCCTGTCCCTCTGTCCTCCTGTCCTCCTGTCCCCTGTCCCCTGTCCCCTGTCCCTCTGTCCCCTTGTCCCCTGTCCCTCTGTCCTCCTGTCCTCCTGTCCCCACAGCCTGGACTGGGGTCTGTGCGTCTGTGGGACCTCCGTGCGTCGTCTTTACCTCTGAAGTCACACATAATTACACCCTGCATGTGTTTTTGTCTGTTGTTGTCTGTGACGGAGCAGAAACTCCATCATCATGAACTTTCGTTGAATCAGATCCGACGACTCATTTCAAACGAGAAAAATACTGGTACTTCAGGATTCCAGAAATCTAAATGCCATTTCTCTTCTCTTCTTACACTGTTTCAACATGCAATAAGATAAAAACAGACTAAAATAGAAATAGATAAAACCTACATTAAATACAAACTGTAGACCAAAGCTGTGTGCAGTAACTTTGGTAACAGCAGCAGTTATGAGACGGGGAACAATATTTCAGTTACAGTGATACAGTTCTTCCATCACACAGCTGGGATTATTACAGGAACAGCATTTTCTGTAAATTTAATTTGTGGAAGTCAAGTCTATTTTCTGTCAAGGTCCAACTTCTGAAAGAATGCAACGCAGCACTGAGTAGAATTTGGATCTTAAAATAGTGACAACCATTCTGCGGTGGCCCTGAAGCCACACCAACAAATACAAAAACACATAAATATGAATTTGTGTGTGTGTTTTTGTTTGTTTGTGTGTGTTTTTGTATTTGTTGTCCTCGTGAGCCAGACTCTGCTCCCTGCTTTTCGTCAGCGGGACGCTCTGGTTCCTCTCAGAGCGAAGCGTTTCTCTCCGGTTCCATTCGTCTCTGGCCAGGCTACGAATTTGTGTGCATGTTTCCAGATTTATGTGTGCGTTTCTGAATTTGTGTGCGTGTTTTGCTGTTGTTGTTGTTGTTGTTGTTGTTGTTGTTGTTGTCGGTGTGACTGCCCACCCGTCCAGTGACACAGTGACCGAGGACGAGCAGCGTCCCGGGGTCAGGCAGGGGCGAGGTCTGCATCCTTGTGCTGCTTTTTTAAACCGTGCTTCCAATAATAGCTCAGGGTTCAGTGTTGGGATCTCGTCAGCGCAGAGCGAGTGACGGCAGCTGCTGAGTCATGAATGAGTGAAACCAGTTTGAGCACTCGTCACATTTCCCCAGGGTCTCTCCTTCGAAACATCCCAGCTCTGTGCGAGAAGTGAAGAGATTAATGAAGGTTTTTGTTTTGTGCCGCGGCCTGCAGTGCGTCCGCAGACTGCACAGCTGTGCCAGAGCTGACAGCGCCTGGGCAAACCTAGAATTATTTTGGGCAGCTTTTGGCTGTGGTTTAGCTCAAAATACCACAGGCCGCTATTGATTCTTAGCTTTAAGCTAACGCCTAAAAATCTGGCAGAGTGAGTAACTGCAGTTTCTGTGGAAAAAACACCACATGCCCTCTTTCCTCTTTGCTTTCACTTTTTTATTTATCATTTTACTGGGTCCATACATGTGTTTTTATAATAATAATGATAATAATAATAATAATAATAATAATTTTCCTCTGGCAGGGGAGGATCTGGCTGAGGATCTAAGGCTTGTATAAAGTCAGTAGTCAGTTTTAATACTGACTTACCTAAACTAAACGTTTCAGCCTCCGCCACAGCTTACAGATCTTCTAGTTCAGGGGTAAATGCTGGTTAGTATCTGTTAGTTAGTTTACTAAAGTTAATATTTATCTCACAATGCAAATCCTATCCAGACAGCAATCCACAACAAAAACAAATCATTTCTTCTTTGGCTCAGTGCTGCACTAACGCCAGCAGAAACAGAAAAGAAATGACCCAGTATTTTATTTCATACACGCAGCGCTGGACAAAGTACTCAGATTCATTACTGCAGTAAAAGTATACATCCTCCAGGTCAAATATTACTGCAATACAAGGAAAAGTTAAAGTACTGGAGTATGTGCTTTCAAAAATACTATTATTACTATTATTTACAGATTGTTGTAGAGCAGAAACGAGCCATACGTATTATAAATAAGGCTGGGTATTACCATCAGACTAATCCATTATTTTTAAATTGGTTTATTATAGAATCATCCAAATAATGTTCAAAGCAAAGCTAAATCACTTCCAGATTGTGTCCAGAGGTTCTTTTTAGTTCCTGAGAGCAAATATGAGGAGTATTATGTAGTAAATAATTATCTTTAGGGAGTAAGGCAGTTGTCTTTGGGTTTTAAGACAATTTCTCTGCAGAAGTTACTTTGGCTTTTTTACAAATGTAGTGGAGTAAAAAGTATTATATTTATCTTTTAGATGTAGTGGAGTAAAAGTAGGAAGTTACCTCTGAAAATACTACTACAGTACTACAGTAAAGTACAGATTTACTTTGTTCCTGTCGGCTGCATTCCAAACTCTTTGGGCTTCACGTTTGAATGACTCTGCATTTCTGTCTGGAGCCTTTTCTCATTTTACTGTAACGCACTGGCGCCGTGCGCTGTGTGTCATTGTCAAACCAGTTCTTGCCTTCTTGTGGCGATTACTCAGCTTTATTTTCAATCTTTTCCTCTCTGTAACCGACCCTGTGTCTGGCATGGAGGCTTCAAGCTGGCACTGTAATAAATCAGCTTAGAGCTTATCTTGTGGTGGGTTTAAAGTCTAAACTATTTTAAGATCTAACGTGACACAGTTGGTATTCTTAGTTTCTGGGCAGTGTGTGTGGCTGTGATAGATTTGATAGGCTGCTTAAATATTTAGAGGCTTTTTTGACTCTGGAGGTGTGATTTAAGAAAGTGAATCATCTGCCAACTCAGGATTTCTTGGAAGAGCTTGGTTGTGATGGTAAAAGGGAGACTTCCTTGGCCGTGGAACACGCCCACACACCTGCCTGAGTTGGAAATAGCTCGTCCTTCACAGAAACGCCCCGCTCCCTGTTTCCCTGGTGAGCCAAGAAAAGAAACAGGCCTGCAGGTTAAACTCTCCTCTGTCTCACACACATTCCTGCTAATTGTTCTGTGATGCTCGATTATCTCACCGCTGGTTTGTTTTGGAGCATTAACAACTCATTTGTTTTTGGTCTGGGGCTGACTTTATAATTTGGATTACTGTGAGCCAATCCTGAGTGAGCGGCGTGTTGGTGTAGAAGATGTTTTTAGCAGACTAGACCTCGTTACTTAAAGTGTCCTTGTCCAAACACCGGTGTGCAGTCGCACGGAGGTGGTGAGAGGTAAAAAGTGGGCCACACCTTGACGAAAGCAAACAAACAAGACAGAATTTTTCCATCGCTGAAGAGGCTAAAAGTATCTACAAGTCTGATTTATATGGAGATGTTTGTCTGCTTAGCAACGCACTGGAGATTTGTTTACAACTCTATGCCCAAAACTGAATTTGCACTTGCCATAAATTACATCAAATCAGAGGAGTAACAATACGTTTTTGCTATGATACATATTGATTAGAATTGTTTTGATACGATTCAAGAATGATATTGGCTAATTTGGAACGATACGATTTAACACTTTCATATCGATAATCAATACAGCAACTTTTTGCCAAAAATCATAAGTTTTCTCTCAAATGTTTCATCGCGGCCAGGGCTGATTATGTCCAGCAGACAGAGTGAAGAAAAATTAAATATAATATTTTATTTCATTAAAAACACAAAAATTACACCCAAAAAGATGTCTGTGGTTTTATTTTAACTTAAAAATTTCTTATATAAAAATTTCTGCTATTACTGATTTTTTCCCCCATGCATATCGATACAAACAAAAACGATATGATTCAATACAAGGTGATGTGTATCGTTACAGTTGTATCGTAGGAAAAAAAAACATCAATACATCGATGTAGTTACTGTATCATTACACACCTACATTAAATATATAATTCATTTGTTCATACTAACCCACAGAGTTCATGTCTCAATAATTACACTGCTCTACAAATGTTTGGACTGGATCTGCTTCTGAGATAAAAGCGGCTAAATCTCATTTATTTTGATAAAAGATGAACTGAAAATAAATGATAACTGTGCTGTTAGCTATGTATTCAAGATATTTAATGATATTGTTTCACATCAAAATCACATCTGTTTATACAATAGATTTAGGCATTTTTGCTTAAAAATAATATTTATATTTCTCTACATGCATGCATTTTGTCCACTTCCAAGAGAGAGATTTCTGCAAATAAAAACAAAACATTTTATGTCCAAACTCTATCCATATTAAAATGAATGTATTGAATGTGCAGCTTTCAGATAGAACTGGTTGCTTGTAGACACTGTACCTTCTGATAAACTACCGTTTTTGCCTTATTTTGCATAAATTTCCTATTTTGACCCAATACTGTTTCTTGGAAACTACAGCAATCTGCACTTCTCACTTACTTTTTCTTTATTAGTGACCTAATCCTAGAAACATTTCACTACTTTTGTTCCAGAAGCAGTTTGCTGTAGACCTGTGTTATTTGATATATTTTAGTGTATTTTAGTATTTTTATCAAACCATACACAGCTCTTAATTTTAAACCAAGGACATTTTAAAAAACCTAAAAATGTCTGTTATTTGAAGTAAAAACCTAAGCATTAGTTTGTGCGTGGAGACGTTAGCTGTGGGCTCAGTGCCAGTCATAATAATAATAATAATCTTTACAGCAGACTGCAGCAGCAGCGTCCGTCTCCGCCGCAGAGGCTGCAGTTATGTAACGCTCAGCTCGGCGACGTAATCCCTCTCCTCCACACAGCGTTGCCATGGCGACCGCTGCAGCAGCCTCTCGTCCTCTGCGTTCCCTTCACCCTCTCTCTGAGTTTGGTTTGACTGTCAAATCACCCACGATAAGCACTCGAGACGCCAGAGTTACTCCTGAAGACAAACAACAACAGTCTGCAGTCTTTATACACGAACTTATTACACACAAGTACATTTACCTGAGAATCTGTACTTTACTGCAGTAGTATTTTAGGGGTAACTTCCTACTTTTACTCCACTACATCTAAAAGATAAATATAATACTTTTTACTCCACTACATTTGTAAAAAAGCCAAAGTAACTTCTGCAGAGAAATTGTCTTAAAACCCAAAGACAACTGCCTTACTCCCTAAAGATAATTATTTACTACATAATACTCCTCATATTTGCTCTCAGGAACTAAAAAGAACCTCTGGACACAATCTGGAAGTGATTTAGCTTTGCTTTGAACATTATTTGGATGATTCTATAATAAACCAATTTAAAAATAATGGATTAGTCTGATGGTAATACCCAGCCTTATTTATAATACGTATGGCTCGTTTTTGCTCTACAACAATCTGATCTGTTACAGTTTTAGAAGCTGAGCCCCACATTTCCACGGAAATTATGTAAAATGTATTTTATTCATATTTTTGGAGCTGCAAATTTGTGACTTGAATGTAGCAGAAATTTTACCCCAAATTCTTGACTGCACTCATTTGAAATACACTGTGGAAAAATGTTGTTGTAGTACTTTAAGTATTTTTGAAAGCACATACTCCAGTACCAGTTTTCCTTGTATTGCAGTATTTTACTGCAGTAATGAAGCTGAGTACTTTGTCCATGAACATGAAGCTGAGCTGCTGCGCTCTCTGCTGCAGTCTGCTCACGTTTGTCCTCTGGCTGTCCTCAGCCGTCTCTGCCGTGCACACGTTTGAGTGCATGTGTATTTTAATGTCGGTGGAGTGATGTGGAAAATTAGCCGTCAGTCCCAATGTCGCTGTGTAAACCCGGCACAGACACCGGACTCTTTCTGTATGAAGTAGTAATAAAACGTCAAAAAGCAAGGTCAATTATGCTTTGAACAAGATGCTTTCCCTCTGCAGTGTAGAGAGTTTTCATTTGCTCAGTACTGTATATAAGAAAGCAATAACGCCTGGTGCATTATGGGTAATACTTGGGGATTCAGTCGTAAAGTGTGCTATGGTTTTTGCAGAGGGACGTTCTGAGGGAAAACGTTACACCTCCCTGGTTTCATAAACGCCCTGCTGTAGAACTGCAACAACTAATCACATTAATCAGATTAATCACATTAATCAGATTAATCACATTAATCAGATTATAATCGATTATTGAAATAATCATAACTAATTTAGGTAATCGAATAATCCCCAGCTGTGATATTTAACAGACTCTGACTCTGCCATGTTCTGTGAGAGAAGGTTTTATTTCCTACACAGAGCAGTAAATGTTAAAAACAATGTACATTTTGTGTTTTTAATTAAAAATATCATAAATGTATTACAGATGATATTTGATGTATATAAGCTTTATATAAACATCTTCAAGAAGCTTGCAGCTTTGCAGATTTTGTAAAAATTAAGTGTTTTTTGGTAGCATTATCACCAATTTTTAACAAAAACTATAAAACACCTCAGGTTTTTAACCATTTTACTCACACTTCTCTGTCTGATTATTAATCAACAAATCAAAAAGAAATCGACAGATTAATCGATTATCAAAATAATTGTTAGTTGCAGTCCTACACAGAACTAAAAACTGCACAAGCTTTTGTTCCAGGGACTTTTGTGTTTTTCTGTTTTGCTCCAGGACAGCCCTCACAAACTGTAAACTTTGAATATTTGACAGTATTTATTTATCTGCACAAATGTTTTCACTTTGACCTTGGCCTGGTGTTTCTTACTCCTCTGATCTTGTGTTTTCAATTTTTAACAAAAACTATAAAACATCTCAAGTTTTAACCATTTTACTCACACTTCTCTGTCTGATTATTAATTGACAAATCAAAAAAGTAATCAGCAGATTAACTCATTATCAAAATAATCGTTAGTTGCAGTCCTACCCTGCTGTGGAACCATGACAAGTTTCTAGAAAGCTGGGGACCTTTCCTTGAATATTTTAAAAATGAAAACGATGACTCAACCTTAAACTTTAAAGCACTGAACTGTCAATCATAAATGGCTAAAGGGCATTTTAAACCTGGAATGCTGTGTGTTTGCTTGTGTGTGCTCTTTTGTACTCAGTTCAGTTTATTTTCCATTTGCAGTAAAAACAGTTGCATGAGCTCAAGTGCAGCCAAAGTCAAAATTAGCAGACAAAACATAAAAACAGGGCTTTAAACATAGACGCGTAAAACAAGCACATACTACAGACACAGGTATGAATAAATACCAATAATGTCATTTTTACAATATGAAAAACTCCAATAGAAGAAAATGTAAAAATATTATGTATATATTGAAGAAGAAAAGACCTTGTTTTTATGAAAGTAATAAAGTGTGCAGTGCTGAGAGTCAAACAGGTGGAAGCATCTGTTTTACAGCACAATGGAAATGTTTAACCCCAGGTCTCTGCCCACAGCGTCCTCCGGTGTCTTCTTGTTGTTCTTTGCTCATCTTTGACCTCGGCCCCCTCCCTCGCGTTTATTATTATTTAATGAAACCTCATTAAAGATGCAGAATTTCCACTGGCACTCGCTCAGACTCGAGGCACCGCACAAACTCACACGAGTACAAAGATCTGCTGAGGCTAAATATTAACAGAACTTTATTCTTTCACACAGTGCAGAGTTGGACGATAGAGCTGCGTGATTATGGAACAATTCATAATCACGATTATAGAGGAAGAGTAGTTTTATCTTTTATTTGTGTTCACTGATTCAGAGCCGAGTAGAAAACTTGGACATGGTTCTGGACAAAGACAGCTCTGTAAATCCTCGCATGTGGAGGTAACGAGCACGCGCCTCATTCAGAGCACAATTTAACTCCACTTTTGTTGAGAGGCAAAGTTGCAATCACGATTAAAATTCGATTAACTGCACAGCCTTCCTGGATGATTTTCCACTTCATACCAAATACTGAATTTCCCATAAACCATGATGCTGAGGAATAAAGGGAAAAAAATGGGCACAGAACTAGAGCTGCAACAACGAATCAGATTAATCAGATTATAATCGATTATTGAAATAATCCCCAGCTGTGATATTTAACAGACTCTGACTCTGCCATGTTCTGTGAGAGAAGGTTTTATTTCCTACACAGAGCAGTAAACGTTAAAAACAATGTGCATTTTGTGTTTTTGATTAAAAATATCATAAATGTATTACAGATGATATTTGATGTATATAAGCTCTGTATAAACATCTTCAAGAAACTTGCAGCTTTGTCTGATTTAATTTTGTAAAAATGAAGTGATTTTTGGGAGCATTATCATACATTTTTAACACAAACTATAAAAAACCTCAAGTTTTTAACCATTTTACTCACACTTCTCTGTCTGATTATTAATCGACAAATCAAAAAAGCAATCGACAGATTAATTATTAAAATAATTGTTAGTTGCAGTCGTACCTGCTGTCGAACCATGACAAGTTTCTAGAAAGCTGGGGACCTTTCCTTGAATATTTTAAAAATGAAAACGACGACTCAACCTTAAACTTTAAACACTGAACTGTCAATCATAAATGGCTAAAGGGCATTTTAAACCTGGAATGCTGTGTGTTTGCTTGTGTGTGCTCTTTTGTATCCAGTTCAGTTTATTTTCCATTTGCAGTAAAAACCATTAGCATTATCACCAATTTTTAACAACAACTATAAAACACCTTAGGTTTTTAACCATTTTACTCACACTTCTCTGTCTGATTATTAATTGACAAATCAAAAAAGCAATCGACAGATTAATTATCAAAATAATCGTTAGTTGCAGTCCTACACAGAACTAAAAACTGCACAAGCTTTTGTTCCAGGGACTTTTCTGTTTTTCTGTTTTGCTCACAAACTGTAAACTTTGAATATTTGACAGTATTTATGTTTTCACTCTGAGCTTGGCCTGGTGTTTCTTGCTCCTGCTCAGACTCTGTTCTCACGTTAACGCCTCGCTCGTACCAGTGCTTGTTTTTCCCTCTGATCTTGTGTTTTCCTGCGCAGCCGTGTTGTTTTCTGCAGCAGTCAGTGATCTCTGTGACAGTGACAGGTGCTGCTCGCGTCGCTCCCCGCCCTCGCCTCTGTGCGTGACACCGACAAATACTGCCCACAATATATCACTTATTGTAAACAGCACTCGAGTTCAACCTGACAACAGGAAAACAAGCAACACAGTAAAGCAGACGCCGGCACAAGTCAGGAAGAACTTTTTACAACATTCAAGATTATTTATTGTTAATTTCTGTAAATGTTCAGACACAGGGGAATTCTCTACTCTTCTTAAAGTGTTTCAACATACAATAAGATAAAAATATGTAAATAAAATAGATAAAAACTACAATAATTTCAGTTTATATTAAATGAAAAACATAAGTCAGAAGCAACATACACTAAATACAAACTACAGACCAAGCCTATGTGCAGAAAACAGTAACTATGGTAACAGTGCAGACACCAACAGCAGCAGTTATGGCAGAACGGCAGAGTTTTGGTGTGGATTAATGTGGTAACAGTTGCAGGGGGCATCTGTGAACCGTGGCTGAGGTAGAGTTCTAATGTGAGTTACTGTCAGATATTTATTAAAATCTGGATCGGGCACTGCTCTTCACTGATGCCAAATTTCCTAGTGGCCGCTCCATGGAACTGCAGCGCGGCCCAGAAAGGATTTTTCCCACAGAGCGCAGTAAAAGGAAACTGACAGGACGCCTGCAGCTGAGGACATGGTCGGATTCTAGATAGATAGATACTTTATTAATCCCGAAGGAAATTATGTAGCAGTCTGTTGCTCTCATACACATATCACACAAGAAGATACACATCTGCACATTCGATAAAAATTAAAAGATAATTTAAAAATAAACAATTAATAAGTTAACAAAGTGCATCACCAAAGGTACAAATATACTAAAATCACTGAAATACCCATTTCAGTGTTCCCCCCTCCTTTCCCCTCCCTTCCCTGCAGTATTGTACAGCCTGGTACAGGATTCTGTAGAGTTTATTCTCTATTTTCACACCATGGACCTTTTCCCTCTTCAAAATGTTTAATTAAAGTAAAGTAACTTTTTATGGTTTGTGACGCCACCGCTGTAGCCGCCATCGCACTCATTGGTCAGAGCGGGTCACATGGGACGCGGAGCTACACCGCGCGTGCTCCAGGGCCGCAGTGCGCCCCCTGTGGGCCGCGGTGCGCCCCCTGTGGGCCGCAGTGCGCCCCCTGTGGGCCGCGGTGCGCCCTCTGTGGGCTGCAGTGCGCCCCCTGTGGGCCGCGGTGCGCCCTCTATGGGCCGCACAACACAGAAGTAACGCGGAAGTGAAATTTTTTTTGGCATCACGCACCAATGAGCACGAAAAGAAACGGCGGTGGTGACGTCATTTATTATCCAGTTCTATAATCCATCCACTACTGTTACTTTTTCATCTTTTAACAAAGTATTAGCTCTATCCTGCAATGGTAATCTTTTAGTTTAGGGTTAAATGCTCTATCCATTGAGCTACAGAGCCCCTGTACAAAATCATTAAAAATGTGGTTCACCTGCTCCACAGACCTGAGGTAAGAGAGTGAGTCAGAAGTCAGCATCGAGTCTTTGCCTCCAAGTTCCAGCAAATCCAAGTCAAACTGGGAGAGAAGGGAGCGAGTCAAGTGGAGTTACTGCTTTTACTCCTGGATGTATTGTAACATTTGTACATGTTTACACAAGTCTACAGACCGTATTTATCACAAACTGTATCTGGCAACAAACTTACTGCAGGGCTACACAGCTGAGGGTTTTTACAATAAAATAAACTAATGAATGTTCCTGTCCCTAAGACTTAAAGACATGCAGACTGTAAGTGGGATTACAAACAGAAAGTTGACATAATTTCTTGAAATAAAGTGAATAAATTCAATTACAATGCACTGTGTTAGCTAAAAATAAAAATAAATTTGACAAAACTTGACGCTCAAGCCGCCCTCACAAAATCATAACTAAACTAAAGTGGTCACATGGCTCATTAGCAAAAGTAAACACTGTGCCACTGTTTAATGCATTTATGTTACACTCAAATTCATCCTGCATTTTCTTTAAAAACAAGTCCAAGTCGAGTCATTTTGAAATATATTTGTCCAGCAAGTCTCAAGTCCTAAAAACTGTGACTTAAGTCTGACTCAGGTCAAGTCTCCCTGCCTCCGTCACAAACACGTTCATTATTTAGTGAATGATTTTACACAGAGACTAACAACAAAGCGCTGGCAGAAACACGACCTCAGAACCACTCAGACATCATCTCCTTGGCCGTGTTTGTTGTTTGTTGTTTGTTGTTTGTTGTTCTCCTGGTTAAATGTTTTGTTTTGTTCCTTCAGATCGGCGCCTACGACCAGCAGATATGGGAGAAATCTGTAGAGCAGAGAGAAATAAAGGTACAGCTCCTTCCACCCTGACATTTTACTGCTCATGATCCTGTTTTTGTTTGGTCTTTGTCTTATATATTTCAGTTTGTTTTTTTTCCGTTTGTCATTATCTTTCACATCTCCTCTGTTCTCTCTCCAAGACGTTCTTTCTTTTCCAGCGTTGTTTTTTGTTAACCTTTTCCTTTCTTCATCTCCATTCCTTCTTCCTCCGTCCGTCTTTTCCTCTCGACAGTTTATTTCTCTGGTGAGTACTGCTTGAGCGGCTGATAGACTCTTGGTTGACTGAAGTGTGAAGTTGTTGGTGGAGGTTGTTCATTAACCCTGCTCTGTGTTCACGCTGACATTTGGCCACAGTTGAGGAATCATTTTGTACAAGTTTAAACCTGAATGGGGCGGATGTTTGTGGTGTGACCTCTTCACCGCGCTCCTGTGAAGAGCGTGGAACTGTGTCGCTATAAAAAAAGTGTATAGTCTTACAAAAATAATGAATGTCTTTTGTCAGTTTAGTTGTGCACCTTTAGCCTTGAGTGAACTTCCTGTTGTTCAGTCATCTTCGAGTCATTTATTTACTGGAAATACATCATTAACATTAGATTTATTTTGTAAAATCAATGTTGAGTTGACAGTTTAAGCATTTGATAGAGCAGACATTCCCAAAGTCAGGAGCGTCACGGCCCTCCTTAAATTTACTAAAATCCCACACAGACCCCCGACAATACAACTTCCCTCCATCCCAAATTTTATTTTCATGTTTTTCTCCATATATTTCTATAAAAACATTACAAAAGACACTGACTATTGGCTAAAAAGTGTTTTAAAGTTATATTTTTTAAACAAATACACTGCAAAAAAAAATAAAATGCTGCAAAAACTCGATAACTCAAGGCAAAGGATCCCTCAAGATTTTTGGGGCCAACTCAAAATTTCAAGTTTTCCACACTTTCACTTAATTTGATGTTCATACGTCTAAAAACTTTTCTAATGTTTAAGTTTTTCTCTCTATCATTATTTTTTTACTCATCTTACAGCCAACTTACAGAGTTCAGAAAAAGTGATTCTTTTGTTAAATGTAGTATATTTAGTTTTTATTATTATCAATAATACTTTTTCTGAACAGTGGAGTCAGTTGCTGTAAGATGAGCTGGGAAAAATAAAGTTTTTAGATGTACGAACATTAAATTTGATGAGTAAAAAAATATTAGTTGTTGAAAACTTGAGATTTTGAGTTGATCACCAAAACTCAAAAATCTTGGTGGATCCTGTTGCCTTGAGTTTTTGCAGCATTGTTTTTTACAGTGCATTTCAAGCTCAATTTCTTTTTAAGTACTTAATATAGACAACCTCTGGGGGCCCCCCTGCAGTACCTTCACGGACCCCACTTTGGGAACCACTGTGATAGAGCATTGACGCTGAGAGAAAACTGAAAACTTCACTGCTCACTGACATAATCCAAGGAATACGATGCTTTTCAGATCTAAACTGCTGCTTTAGCTCAGTTACACCACAGCAGGAACCTGCGGTGATGACAGAGTTTGTTCTCTGCAGAGGAAATTATATCACTTAAATAATTGCAGCTTTTGCAATTAGCTATTTGCGACAGTCTAAACTGCAATTTCATTTGGATTTCGATTAACGATGCACTGAAGTCACGATTCGATTCACGATTTTATGTTCACCGTTATGATTTTTTACAAT
>CM036239.1:1740752-1830752 GCA_020698575.1 Bostrychus sinensis
TTTAGCTGAGGTTAAACACAAACTCTGCTGCAGTGCTTTACAGAGCGCTGCAGCTGGCGCCCCCTGCAGGAACCAACAGGAAGTTAGCAGAACTAACTTTATAACCCACTGAGCCAGTTATTTTAATATAACCATACTAAAGCTGCTATGAGCTGTATATATGTTTTATTTTTCATCAAAAATCCCCACATGTGCCAAGATTTGTAAACATCCACAAAAAAGAAAGGATCCAAAGTGCTCAGGAAGTTTTTATCAATTAGTTTTTCTGTATTGAAGGTGCTCTTTGGTGTTTGGGAAGAAAGAACCTGCAAAAAATAAAGAAAAAACATGAGGTAAACCTGTTTAAATCAGATATTAGTTTTACTGAGAACAATGGCACAGCTGATTTATTCACAGTTAAAAATATATTTTACATAATGGCTAAGTGTTTATGTTTAAATTTTTTGTTTTGGTTCTAAAACTGAACTGGTAGCCCACAGACCTTTGTTTTTATTCAGACTGCAGTACCGTTTTTACACCAGTAGAGCGCTGCTACAGTTCCTTTAATGTTGCGTTCACACTGAATGTGAGTGAGGCGTGTAACTGATTTACCTTCAGTTTATGTAAAGGTGCGTGAATAAAAGTCCCTGAATGACATTTTTATTTTATTTTATTTAACCGTTCTTTAACCAGGAAAGTCCCATTGAGATTCACAGATCTCTTTTTCAAGGAAGTCCTGGCCAAGAGGCGTCAACAACACCACACACACTGCACACAAAATACAATAAAAGAGAAATAAGAGTTAAAAACAATGAGATAAAAAGACAGATTTAAAAGCAGTGGCAGGTTAGTGATTGCATCTCCAGGTTTTTCAAAATAGACTCAAAATGATCCAAAGGGACAAGATTTTGTAGTTTTAAGGTCCTCTGTAAATCATTGACGGCAAATTTGCATTTGGTGTGAACGCAGCGCAGAACATCAGTGTCAAATATAAACATCTGTCTGGAATCCTGCAGTTTACAATCATTTATGTAAAGGAAGAGTTGGGATTATCTTGTGCGTTACCTTTAATTTCCCTACAAATGTAAACTGTACTCTGCCATAGTTTAATTTCACACAAACTTTACAGCAGGTTTTTGAACTGAGAGGAGTTTCTCTGAAAACAGCACAGAGACAAACGCAGGCCTTGGTCAGAGAGGACTTTACTGCTGCCAGGGCCCAGTTATTGATCTGCTGCACTTTACTGAGCAATACTTTCACACAAACCCTGCCTTTACTGACTTTACTCTGATATTTTCACACACACAGCTCTCACATGAGCTGCTTTTGGAGATAAGAGCCGCACTAAAGCAGCAGTATCAGACCACTGACTGATAACACAGACCATAATTGTCTGTAGGTAAATATTACGGTTAAGCACTCTGTCAATCATTGGGTTTTATATAAAATGCAAATCCTGTAATGTTGTGTCCAGGGTTTGACCTCAGCGCTCGCCGATGGCTCACTGTATCTTAACTTTAGAGCTCATTAATTCCTTTGTGCTGTGTTTGAGTGACAACTAATTTAGTACAGAGTCATTCATCCTGATCTGACACAAAAAGACAAAAAAACAAACAACAAAATATGTATTAAGACCCCAGGCTCATCTCATTTATTCCTCTTAGGTAAAATGTTTTGTACATATTTGATAAATCCTTGTCTACACGCAATAACTAGCTTTACGTTTCATTAAGCTTATCGTATGCTATAAAATATAATCAAATATTAAAATAAACGTGAAGTAATTAATTTCTGGTCAGTGAGCAAAAAAAAGTTAATGTCAAGCCCTGGTTGTGATGAAAAAATAACAACTTTACAGCAGCTACAGTTCAGTAGAATGTCGTGTACTCGTGTACTCGTGTACTCGTGTACTCGTGTACTCGTGTACTCGCTGTACTCGTGTACTCGCTGTACTCGTGTACTCGCTGTACTCGCTGTACTCGTGTACTCGCTGTACTCGTGTACTCGCTGTACTCGGTGTACTCGCTGTACTCGTGTACTCGCTGTACTCGCTGTACTCGTGTACTCGCTGTACTCGTGTACTCGCTGTACTCGGTGTACTCGCTGTACTCGTGTACTCGGTGTACTCGTGTACTCGGTGTACTCGCTGTACTCGCTGTACTCGTGTACTCGCTGTACTCGTGTACTCGCTGTACTCGTGTACTCGTGTACTCGCTGTACTCGTGTACTCGCTGTACTCGTGTACTCGTGTACTCGTGTACTCGCTGTACTCGCTGTACTCGGTGTACTCGCTGTACTCGTGTACTCGTGTACTCGTGTACTCGCTGTACTCGTGTACTCGTGTACTCGTGTACTCGCTGTACTCGTGTACTCGCTGTACTCGTGTACTCGTGTACTCGTGTACTCGCTGTACTCGCTGTACTCGCTGTACTCGCTGTACTCGTGTACTCGTGTACTCGCTGTACTCGCTGTACTCGGTGTACTCGCTGTACTCGTGTACTCGCTGTACTCGCTGTACTCGTGTACTCGTGTACTCGCTGTACTCGCTGTACTCGTGTACTCGTGTACTCGCTGTACTCGTGTACTCGTGTACTCGTGTACTCGCTGTACTCGCTGTACTCGGTGTACTCGCTGTACTCGTGTACTCGCTGTACTCGCTGTACTCGCTGTACTCGTGTACTCGCTGTACTCGCTGTACTCGTGTACTCGTGTACTCGCTGTACTCGTGTACTCGTGTACTCGCTGTACTCGTGTACTCGCTGTACTCGCTGTACTCGTGTACTCGTGTACTCGCTGTACTCGTGTACTCGCTGTACTCGTGTACTCGCTGTACTCGTGTACTCGTGTACTCGCTGTACTCGCTGTACTCGCTGTACTCGTGTACTCGTGTACTCGTGTACTCGCTGTACTCGCTGTACTCGCTGTACTCGTGTACTCGTGTACTCGCTGTACTCGCTGTACTCGTGTACTCGCTGTACTCGTGTACTCGTGTACTCGCTGTACTCGTGTACTCGTGTACTCGCTGTACTCGCTGTACTCGTGTACTCGCTGTACTCGTGTACTCGCTGTACTCGCTGTACTCGTGTACTCGCTGTACTCGTGTACTCGCTGTACTCGCTGTACTCGTGTACTCGCTGTACTCGTGTACTCGTGTACTCGCTGTACTCGCTGTACTCGTGTACTCGCTGTACTCGCTGTACTCGTGTACTCGTGTACTCGCTGTACTCGTGTACTCGTGTACTCGCTGTACTCGTGTACTCGCTGTACTCGTGTACTCGCTGTACTCGTGTACTCGTGTACTCGCTGTACTCGTGTACTCGTGTACTCGCTGTACTCGCTGTACTCGTGTACTCGTGTACTCGCTGTACTCGTGTACTCGCTGTACTCGCTGTACTCGTGTACTCGCTGTACTCGTGTACTCGCTGTACTCGCTGTACTCGTGTACTCGTGTACTCGTGTACTCGCTGTACTCGTGTACTCGCTGTACTCGCTGTACTCGTGTACTCGCTGTACTCGCTGTACTCGTGTACTCGTGTACTCGCTGTACTCGTGTACTCGCTGTACTCGCTGTACTCGTGTACTCGCTGTACTCGTGTACTCGTGTACTCGCTGTACTCGCTGTACTCGTGTACTCGCTGTACTCGTGTACTCGCTGTACTCGTGTACTCGCTGTACTCGCTGTACTCGTGTACTCGCTGTACTCGTGTACTCGTGTACTCGCTGTACTCGCTGTACTCGTGTACTCGCTGTACTCGCTGTACTCGTGTACTCGTGTACTCGCTGTACTCGTGTACTCGTGTACTCGCTGTACTCGTGTACTCGCTGTACTCGCTGTACTCGCTGTACTCGCTGTACTCGTGTACTCGCTGTACTCGTGTACTCGCTGTACTCGTGTACTCGTGTACTCGCTGTACTCGCTGTACTCGTGTACTCGCTGTACTCGTGTACTCGCTGTACTCGCTGTACTCGTGTACTCGCTGTACTCGTGTACTCGCTGTACTCGCTGTACTCGTGTACTCGCTGTACTCGCTGTACTCGTGTACTCGCTGTACTCGCTGTACTCGTGTACTCGCTGTACTCGCTGTACTCGTGTACTCGCTGTACTCGTGTACTCGCTGTACTCGTGTACTCGCTGTACTCGTGTACTCGTGTACTCGTGTACTCGCTGTACTCGTGTACTCGTGTACTCGTGTACTCGCTGTACTCGTGTACTCGTGTACTCGCTGTACTCGTGTACTCGCTGTACTCGCTGTACTCGTGTACTCGTGTACTCGCTGTACTCGTGTACTCGCTGTACTCGTGTACTCGTGTACTCGCTGTACTCGTGTACTCGCTGTACTCGCTGTACTCGTGTACTCGTGTACTCGCTGTACTCGTGTACTCGCTGTACTCGCTGTACTCGTGTACTCGCTGTACTCGCTGTACTCGCTGTACTCGTGTACTCGCTGTACTCGTGTACTCGCTGTACTCGCTGTACTCGTGTACTCGCTGTACTCGTGTACTCGCTGTACTCGTGTACTCGCTGTACTCGTGTACTCGTGTACTCGCTGTACTCGCTGTACTCGTGTACTCGCTGTACTCGCTGTACTCGTGTACTCGCTGTACTCGTGTACTCGCTGTACTCGTGTACTCGTGTACTCGCTGTACTCGCTGTACTCGCTGTACTCGTGTACTCGCTGTACTCGTGTACTCGCTGTACTCGCTGTACTCGTGTACTCGCTGTACTCGTGTACTCGTGTACTCGCTGTACTCGTGTACTCGCTGTACTCGCTGTACTCGTGTACTCGCTGTACTCGTGTACTCGTGTACTCGCTGTACTCGTGTACTCGCTGTACTCGGTGTACTCGCTGTACTCGCTGTACTCGTGTACTCGCTGTACTCGTGTACTCGCTGTACTCGCTGTACTCGTGTACTCGCTGTACTCGTGTACTCGTGTACTCGCTGTACTCGTGTACTCGCTGTACTCGTGTACTCGCTGTACTCGCTGTACTCGTGTACTCGCTGTACTCGTGTACTCGCTGTACTCGTGTACTCGTGTACTCGCTGTACTCGCTGTACTCGCTGTACTCGCTGTACTCGTGTACTCGCTGTACTCGTGTACTCGTGTACTCGCTGTACTCGTGTACTCGCTGTACTCGTGTACTCGCTGTACTCGCTGTACTCGTGTACTCGCTGTACTCGTGTACTCGTGTACTCGTGTACTCGCTGTACTCGCTGTACTCGCTGTACTCGTGTACTCGCTGTACTCGGTGTACTCGCTGTACTCGCTGTACTCGTGTACTCGCTGTACTCGCTGTACTCGTGTACTCGCTGTACTCGTGTACTCGTGTACTCGCTGTACTCGCTGTACTCGTGTACTCGCTGTACTCGTGTACTCGTGTACTTGATGTTGCGTACTCTCTGTGGTGTAGTCGCTCTCTGTCGCTCACAGCTGCACAGAGAGGAGCGAGCCTCTCACTGCACAAAGCTTCTGCAGGCGCTTCATAAACCAAAAACTCATGAGAAAGAATCATTTGAAGAAAGGCATCTCAGACTTTTAATATCTAACACATCAGAGAACTCACCAAACTAAAATCATGGAACCTATCACTGATTAATGAGACTGGGACAGGGCCTGAGCTAAAGTTCACAGCAGCTCTGTAAATATTTGTTTTAGAATCCTGCAGCTTAAATGGTTAATGCATATTTACATTACTCCACTGCAACTAAACAAATACAATAAGAACATAACAGATAAATGCATAAAATGTGGATGTAGAGGTACATTAATGCATGTATGAGGGAGTGACACTAAATACAAATATTTTTGGAGGAAGTAAAAAACATAATAGAAAAGATAATTTTCCAGATTATTTTTAATGTCTTTGGAGCCAGAGAAGCATGATTTTAGTAAAACTGAATGTACTTTTATAGATCTCAGCTCTTTACTGCAGACAGATGGTCAGACAGTCCTAGCGCCACCCAGTGGTTGAAGAAAATGCTGGCTAGCTTTGGAAATAATCACATACTTCACAAAGAAACAACATTTTAAGGACGGAGTTCTGATTTTGAGGACTTTGCAGTTCTTTGCCTCCAGTTTACTTTTATTCTAAAGATTACTGTAACACTGCTATACCTTTTCTTTTTCTTTTTTTTTTCTTTTTTTTTTTTTTTTGATGAGAGAAGCTGTTTCTTGTTCTTTATTAATTATTGTTTTCTGTTTGTCTTAACCAAAAATACCATGTAATGCAGCCTTGCTTTGTAAAGGAAATTAAATTACTACTAACCCTAACTCTAATATTCACATTAAGGATATTGCGGCAAAATAAAAAAATAAAAAAATAAACCATCTGAATGCTGTAATGAAGTATTATGGAGTGTTAGTGAAGTATTGCACAGCTTGTACATAAAGTGTGGAGACAGAGGCACAGGAGATGACCCTGAGCACTGTGACCCTGAACGCACCGTCTGTGAAAATTCCCATAGACACATATTATCTGTTATATTTTACTGAATATTTGTGTGAAATTTAGGGCTGCATGATGTCAATAAAATATGCAACAGGGTTGTTCAGTCAGACTTAAAGTTCACTTAAGTTTATTTGCCATTTGCAGAATAAAAAAAAAAAAGATTGGAAAACAGTTGCAAGGAGCACTGTCAACAGTTAAAACTGACAAAACATAAAAACACATAAAAAACAACACAGGACAGATCCTAAAAACACTGAAATGCTAAGAAACAATAAAAACGCTGTATAAATAAATATCAGTAAAAGAGGAAACTAAAACACTAAGGTGAGGTTTTTCACTGTGCTTCGTTCAAATCTAATTTTCACTTGGGCGGAGTCGAAGCAAAACCTCGGTTTATGTTAAGCCGAGTGGAAAAGTGAGCGAGGCCTGAGGTTTATTCCTCAGCTCTGAAGTAAACCTGCGTCCTCCACAGCTGCTTCTCAACTCTGTCACTTTTTAAAGAACCACAGTTATTTTTCATTAATTATTTCACACACATTTAAAAATATGACTATGTTTTTTATGTAATCAAACAATATTTAGGCTTAAAATGAACTGAATATTGTCTCGCTGTAGTCCCCCAGCTCGTACTGTATCTGTGTTTCCCAACCAGGGGACAGGGACCCCCAGGGGTACGCCAGCACACTGCAGGGGGGACATGGACTTATTTGATCATTTATAAAACCTTTATGTATTTGGCTTCAAAGACTAAAATAAACCTAAACCAGGACTAGAGCGAGACACTAAAGAAGGACAAAACAGGGACTAAACCAGGTCTAAACTAAGTCTAAACTAGGTCTAGAACCAAAACTCAACCAGAAAAAAACAGGCCTAAAATCAGGACTAAACCAGGTCTAAATCAGGACTAAACCAGGACTAAATCAGGACTAAACCAGGTCCAAAACCAGAACTAAACCAGGTCTAAATCAGGACTAAACCAGGTCTAAATCAGGACTAAACCAGGTCTAAACCAGAACTAAACCAGGTCTAAACCAGAACTAAACCAGGACTAAACCAGGACTAAACCAGGTCTAAACCAGGTCTAAAACCAGAACTAAACCAGGTCTAAAACCAGAACTAAACCAGGTCTAAATCAGGACTAAACCAGGTCTAAACCAGATCTAAAACCAGAACTAAACCAGGTCCTGGGAATGCACAAAACCAAAAAAGTTTGGAACCACTGCAGTAGCCCCCCCCTCTCTCTCTCTCTCTCTCTGTGTTTTTAACTTTGTGTGCCTCTGTCGCCCCCTGCAGGGCTTAAGGAACAAGCCAAAGAAGACTGGCCACGTGAAGCCAGACCTCATCGACGTGGACCTGGTCCGAGGTGAGGCCAGGACTGAGACTCCTCAGACCTCATCTGTGTTCTCACCTTTCCTCACATCTTTCATAATAATTGGTTTCACTCATTTATCAAAGCCCTTTAATTATTTAGAGTTTTTTCATTACACAGAGTGAGATCATCTGAGTGATGGACGAACATTAGGAAATTAGATTTTAAGGTTGATGTAAGTTCGGCAAAGGCAGAAGTAAAAGGAGCAAAGCAGGATTAAAGTTTGCAGTGCTTCTTCCAAAATGTGGCCACAAACAGGCCTCACTTTCTCACATTTAATGGAGTTGCTCAAATATAAATCAACTTATTGGTCCAAAAATATTTGATATACTGTCAGAGGTTTGTCAAACACAACTAAATCCTGACCCAGTCCTTGCATTATTTATTTGGCGTTGCTCTGGTCTCTGCAAGACTGTAATAAAATGTGTGACCTTATTGGCCACAAGGATTATTTTATTGAATTGGAAACAGAAAAATGCTCCATCTTAATTTGTTACAAGATATTAATGAAGCACCTCCAACTGGAAAAGATCAAATTTAAACTCCAATTGGATCATTTTTATGTGTTATGTGGAGTATTTTTTTTAGCAAGGTAAAATATTTAAACACTTAAATACGTGTTTTTATTATTATTTTATTTGTTCTACTATTTAATTTATCTTCAGTGCAGTCATATATAAGTTATTATATATCTTTGTGTCTGTTTCAGATTCAGATTGTTTCTTTATCCCACCAGGGGCAATTCATTTAAACAGCAAACAAACAAACACAAACAACCACTGAACACACAACAAATACAGTGGAGCCCAATTAATAAATACGAAATATAAGCCCTAAATTCATCAAAGTGAAGAGAAATAAAAACATTAGGAGATTACAAAGAGTTTAAAAAACAAATAACCATTGGGATAAAGAATTGAGAGTATGGATTTGTTTTACAGTGACCTGAAGGCAACATACAAAAATCACATTTCAGAAACAAAACTCACATTTCAGAACATTTCCTGATGTGTTTTTTCTGGATGATCAGCTGCAGAAAGAATCCAAGTCCCTTTGCTGCACTCCTGTCATTTTAGAACAGTTTGTAACAAAATTGTTCCTGTGTTTGAGTGTGAGGCAGCTAAACCAGAAAACAAAAGAAAAACACAGGCTCTCAATAAAAGCCTGATAAAACCGACAGAGGATCGTGAAACTGGCTGGGAGAGAAAGATCTGTTGACTGAATATTACTTTACAGTCCTGTGCTACTGGGGAATTTGTTTCTTTTTGTATATTCAAAACAGCAAATAAAAAGATTTGAGTGCCTCTGATGTGACGGAGGATCCATCAGGTCATCAGAGTTTGTCTGTTCTCACGGTTGGTCTCGTTCTCGCAGGTTCGGCGTTTGCCAAGGCCAAACCCGAGAGCCCCTGGACGTCGCTGACCAGGAAAGGCATCGTCCGAGTCGTGTTTTTCCCTTTCTTTTATAAATGGTGGATTCAGGTCACCTCCAGGGGCATTTTCTTCCTACTGCTGGGTCTTTATCTGCTGCAAGGTAAGGACGGAGGCACTGATAACGTGTTGTGTGTCAGGTCAAACCCATCTTGTCTCAGTCCGTACAGTTTTCACAGAAGTAAACAACAGAAAGTCATCGAGCATGTCACATAATAATTATAATAATGCAGGATTTTTTTGTTAAAGAATAGACAAAAAGTAATTCATTCCATTACATACGGTGCATATCATTCTGAGCTTCACATTAACATGAGCCACATTGTTCAGGTCGGATTTTATACATACAGTTTAAAATATTACGTTTTTGATGTTACTGGCAGTGTAATGAATCTGCTGCTGGTTGTGATGAATCCGTTGCTGGTTGTGATGAATCTGCTGCTGGTTGTGATGAATCTGCTGCTGGTTGTGATGAATCCGTTGCTGGTTGTGATGAATCTGCTGCTGGTTGTGATGAATCCGTTGCTGGTTGTGATGAATCTGCTGCTGGTTGTGATGAATGTGTTGCTGGTTGTGATGAATCTGCTGCTGGTTGTGATGAATCCGTTGCTGGTTGTGATGAATCTGTTGCTGGTTGTGATGAATCTGCTGCTGGTTGTGATGAATCCGTTGCTGGTTGTGATGAATCTGCTGCTGGTTGTGATGAATCCGTTGCTGGTTGTGATGAATCTGCTGCTGGTTGTGATGAATGTGTTGCTGGTTGTGATGAATCTGCTGCTGGTTGTGATGAATCCGTTGCTGGTTGTGATGAATCTGCTGCTGGTTGTGATGAATCTGCTGCTGGCTGTGATGAATCCGTTGCTGGTTGTGATGAATCTGCTGCTGGCTGTGATGAATCCGTTGCTGGTTGTGATGAATCCGTTGCTGGTTGTGATGAATCTGCTGCTGGTTGTGATGAATGTGTTGCTGGTTGTGATGAATCTGCTGCTGGTTGTGATGAATCCGTTGCTGGTTGTGATGAATCTGCTGCTGGTTGTGATGAATCTGCTGCTGGCTGTGATGAATCCGTTGCTGGTTGTGATGAATCTGCTGCTGGTTGTGATGAATCCGTTGCTGGTTGTGATGAATCTGCTGCTGGTTGTGATGAATGTGTTGCTGGTTGTGATGAATGTGTTGCTGGTTGTGATGAATCTGTTGCTGGTTGTGATGAATCTGCTGCTGGTTGTGATGAATCTGTTGCTGGTTGTGATGAATCTGTTGCCGGTTGTTTGTGAAGAATCTGTTGCAGGTTGTGATGAATCCATTGCTGGTTGTGATGAATCTGCTGCTGGTTGTGATGAATCTGCTGCTGGTTGTGATGAATCTGTTGCCGGTTGTTTGTGAAGAATCTGTTGCTGGTTGTGATGAATCTGTTGCTGGTTGTGATGAATCCGCTGCTGGTTGTGATGAATCTGCTGCTGGTTGTGATGAATCTGCTGCTGGTTGTGATGAATCTGTTGCCGGTTGTTTGTGAAGAATCTGTTGCTGGTTGTGATGAATCTGCTGCTGGTTGTGATGAATCTGTTGCTGGTTGTGATGAATCCGCTGCTGGTTGTGATGAATCTGTTGCCGGTTGTTTGTGAAGAATCTGTTGCAGGTTGTGATGAATCCATTGCTGGTTGTGATGAATCTGTTGCTGGTTGTGATGAATCCGCTGCTGGTTGTGATGAATCTGTTGCTGGTTGTGATGAATCTGCTGCTGGTTGTGATGAATCTGTTGCTGGTTGTGATGAATCTGTTGCTGGTTGTGATGAATCTGCTGCTGGTTGTGATGAATCCGCTGCTGGTTGTGATGAATCTGTTGCCGGTTGTTTGTGAAGAATCTGTTGCAGGTTGTGATGAATCCATTGCTGGTTGTGATGAATCTGCTGCTGGTTGTGATGAATCCATTGCTGGTTGTGATGAATCTGCTGCTGGTTGTGATGAATCTGCTGCTGGTTGTGATGAATCTGTTGCTGGTTGTGATGAATCTGTTGCCGGTTGTTTGTGAAGAATCTGTTGCTGGTTGTGATGAATCTGTTGCTGGTTGTGATGAATCCGCTGCTGGTTGTGATGAATCCGTTGCTGGTTGTGATGAATCTGTTGCTGGTTGTGATGAATCTGTTGCTGGTTGTGATGAATCCGCTGCTGGTTGTGATGACTGTGTGGCTGGTTGTGATGAATCCGTTGCTGGTTGTGATGAATCCGTTGCTGGTTGTGATGAATCTGTTGCTGGTTGTGATGAATCTGTTGCTGGTTGTGATGAATCCGTTGCTGGTTGTGATGAATCCGTTGCTGGTTGTGATGAATCTGTTGCTGGTTGTGATGAATGTGTTGCTGGTTGTGATGAATCTGCTGCTGGTTGTGATGAATCTGCTGCTGGTTGTGATGAATGTGTTGCTGGTTGTGATGAATGTGTTGCTGGTTGTGATGAATCTGCTGCTGGTTGTGATGAATCTGCTGCTGGTTGTGATGAATGTGTTGCTGGTTGTGATGAATCTGCTGCTGGTTGTGATGAATCTGCTGCTGGTTGTGATGAATGTGTTGCTGGTTGTGATGAATCTGTTGCTGGTTGTGATGAATCTGTTGCTGATTGATTGTGATGAATCCGTTGCTGGTTGTGATGAATGTGTTGCTGGTTGTGATGAATGTGTTGCTGATTGATTGTGATGAATCCGTTGCTGGTTGTGATGAATCTGTTGCTGATTGATTGTGATGAATCCGTTGCTGGTTGTGATGAATCTGTTGCTGGTTGTGATGACTGTGTGGCTGGTTGTGATGAATCCGTTACTGGTTGTGATGAATCTGTTGCTGGTTGTGATGAATGTGTTGCTGGTTGTGATGACTGTGTGGCTGGTTGTGATGAATCCGTTACTGGTTGTGATGAATCTGTTGCTGGTTGTGATGAATCCGTTACTGGTTGTGATGAATCTGTTGCTGGTTGATTGTGATGAATCCGTTGCTGGTTGTGATGAATCTGTTGCTGGTTGTGATGACTGTGTGGCTGGTTGTGATGAATCCGTTACTGGTTGTGATGAATCTGTTGCTGGTTGTGATGAATCCGTTACTGGTTGTGATGAATCTGTTGCTGATTGATTGTGATGAATCCGTTGCTGGTTGTGATGAATCTGTTGCTGGTTGTGATGACTGTGTGGCTGGTTGTGATGAATCCGTTACTGGTTGTGATGAATCTGTTGCTGGTTGTGATGAATCCGTTACTGGTTGTGATGAATCTGTTGCTGGTTGTGATGAATGTGTTGCTGGTTGTGATGAATCCGTTACTGGTTGTGATGAATCCGTTACTGGTTGTGATGAATCTGTTGCTGATTGATTGTGATGAATCCGTTGCTGGTTGTGATGAATCTGTTACTGGTTGTGATGACTGTGTGGCTGGTTGTGATGAATCCGTTACTGGTTGTGATGAATCTGTTGCTGGTTGTGATGAATGTGTTGCTGGTTGTGATGACTGTGTTGCTGGTTGTGATGAATCCGTTACTGGTTGTGATGAATCCGTTACTGGTTGTGATGAATCTGTTGCTGGTTGTGATGAATCTGTTGCTGGTTGTGATGAATGTGTTGCTGGTTGTGATGAATCCGTTACTGGTTGTGATGAATCCGTTGCTGGTTGTGATGAATCTGTTGCTGGTTGTGATGAATCTGTTGCTGGTTGTGATGAATGTGTTGCTGGTTGTGATGACTGTGTGGCTGGTTGTAATGAATCTGCTGCTGGTTGTGATGAATCCGTTGCTGGTTGTGATGAATCTGTTGCTGGTTGTGATGACTGTGTGGCTGGTTGTAATGAATGTGTTGCTGGTTGTGATGACTGTGTGGCTGGTTGTGATGAATGTGTTGCTGGTTGTGATGACTGTGTGGCTGGTTGTGATGAATCCGTTACTGGTTGTGATGAATCTGCTGCTGGTTGTGATGAATCCGTTACTGGTTGTGATGAATCTGTTGCTGGTTGTGATGAATGTGTTGCTGGTTGTGATGACTGTGTGGCTGGTTGTGATGAATCTGTTGCTGGTTGTGATGAATCCGTTGCTGGTTGTGATGAATCCGTTGCTGGTTGTGATGAATCTGTTGCTGGTTGTGATGAATCCGTTGCTGGTTGTGATGAATCCATTGCTGGTTGTGATGAATGTGTTGCTGGTTGTGATGAATCCGTTGCTGGTTGTGATGAATCCATTGCTGGTTGTGATGAATCTGATGCTGGTTGTGATGAATCCATTGCTGGTTGTGATGAATGTGTTGCTGGTTGTGATGAATCCGTTGCTGGTAATGATGAATCCGTTGCTGGTTGTGATGAATCTGTTGCTGGTTGTGATGAATCCGTTGCTGGTTGTGATGAATCCATTGCTGGTTGTGATGAATCTGTTGCTGATTGATTGTGATGAATCCGTTGCTGGTTGTGATGAATCTGTTGCTGATTGATTGTGATGAATCCGTTGCTGGTTGTGATGAATCCGTTGCTGGTTTTGTCCGCAGTGGCAGCAGCGATCCTCTTCGTGAGCGTCCCGCAGCCTCATGGGATCCCGGCCACAGAAGTTTTCGGGGCCATCTGGCTCATGCTGCTGCTGGGCACCGTGCATTGCCAGATCGTTTCCACGCGGACGCCCAAACCCGTGTCCAGCAGCGGAGGAAAGCGCCGCAGGTGAGGCTCAGAGAGGACGAGACGAGGACAGAATTACATCTTACAGTAAAAGAAAGAAACGTTCATGTCCTGGGTGTTTTTGTCTTTGGTTGGTTTGAAAATTTCAGCTTCATATTTATCACAGAGAGGCTTGATCAGGAAAACACAGAACTCTACAAAACAAACTCTGTGATAAATATCGAGGAGCTTGTAGAAAGTAGACGGCTGCTTTGTTTTTTGCTCTGTATCTGTAGTTCTTAGATGCTTTGCTTTACTGTAACTCTTACGTGTATTATATTTTAGTATTTTCAGAATGAACAAAGACTTTACATTCTGAAGGTTGTATTATGCCAGTTTTGGACAGCGGGATGTAGTTTTGTTTGAGCTAAAGGCATTTGCACAAAGAAGATTTTAGGGAGTGCTTCAATCATTTGACTTACTTTTTCTTACTGACTAGTTCATCAGTCTTTTCTAGTTCTATATCTCTTTCTTTTCATATACTAGATATTGTGCCTTAAAAATGTGATCTTTTCTTTGATAATACTCTAATCTGTGGGCATGAACCATAATCTATAATTAATGACATCCTATAATAAATTTGTCATGTGTGAAGATCTGTTATGGGTTTTGCAAAATACTTTTGTATAAACTGCTTTTGGTCACATTACTCTTTGATAAAATCAGCTTCTGGTTACTTTAATCACATACTCTATCTTTTATACTACTTTACGGTATTCTTTAGCTCCACTTTACATTATTTAATGTAAAAATGATATATTTAATTTAAAAATGACTTCTTAGTGTCTGCAGTGGGACAGCGGTCGTAGTCTTCAGTGCGCTCTAAGCTTCTCTCCACTTTATTCTTTTCCAAACTAAAGGAAGTTGAGGAAGGCCTCTCAGATGGAGGTGCATAGGGAAGGCGACGGGTCTAGCACTACCGATAACACACAGGAGGGGGCGCCACACTCCCACTCAGCCAGCACCACATACAGCCTGGGCTCTCTCTTCCAAGATTTCTGGCATGATATCTGTAAAGCTGGGTGTGTATTTTTGTTTCCCATCTTTCTCTAAATGATGATGTACAAGGATGAGGCTGGGGCTCAGTTTGTGAGTTTCTCTAAAAACAAAAAGCCACTTTTTAAATCATTTGGCAAAGCATGAAACTAAATCCCAGCCTTTATCTGGTTCAGATTGTTTCTTTTACAGCTGCAACATCACTTCTTGTCACACTTATAAACTCACTATAAATACAGTTCATCCATTCATCATCTTCCATTTATCCAAAAATACAATACAGTATATTATATTTATTATTTTCAAACATTAATTCATTATTACATATTGCATTGCACATCTTTCTGATTTTGTGCAGTGCTAATTCTGTGACACAAGGATTTTGCAGCTCATTTAATGCCAAGCACAATGTTAAAAGCATGAGAGAGTATAGAAAATAAACTTTCTGTGCTACTTTTATTAACAATAATAGAATCAGACTTCAGTGATCTATTCTTTACTCTCAACTCTCTTCTAATCAAAGGCTATTTTTATTTTACTTTTAATTTACTCCTAGTACCTGTGTACTTTCACACTGAATTCAGGGTTCCCACACATCCGGGAAAACCTGGAAAGTATTCAATTTATGCAGATTTCCTGAAAACTAAAAATACCAAAAATAATGCAGATTATTTGGAAAATGTAATTGGATTTTAGACCCTCATGTTTTTTTTTAAGACTTCTTTTTAAACTGTGGTGCATGTTCACCTGATTACAGAGAAAAAGTACAACATGACATCTCAGTGTAGGGTTTGACTTTCTGAGCATCTTTAGTTTAAATTCCCTTCGCTGTGGCAAGGAATCATTTCTTAAAAACCCTGGGAACCCTGTTAATTTGATATAAACATGCATTCTATTACAAACTACATATACGACATGTTTTGCAGAGGGCAGTTGTATAAAAGCTCCACTGTGAATGCATCGTGTTTATAGATCCACCGCATGCCTGTCTCTGACACTAAAGCTCCGTCCTTCTGTATTTTCTAAATTTTGTTTATCTCATCGCTGTCTCTGTCTCTGTCTGGGAAATCTGTTTTTCTCATCCCTGCCCTTTTCTTCTTCCACCTGGACCTTCTTCGCTGTCTTCCTTCAGATCTAAGAAGTCTAAGCTCTCCATCGACAAGTCCACAGAGACAGACAATGGTTACGTGTCATTGGACGGCAGGGTGACCAACCGCAGCAGCGAGGAGGGGCTGCAGCTGCACGAGCAGCCGTGCTGATTCGCTGGCCAGGGCCGAGGAGTCGTGCTGGAACCCACACTGCCCTCCCGCTCACACCCACAGCCCGCGGGCCACAGGGCTCCTGCTGCCCGCTGCCAACAAGGTACACACTGGGAATAAAATCTTACAAAAACTCAAGGCAACACGATCCTGCAAGAGATTTGAGTCTTGGTGCTGTAAGGATTTGTTCATTTTGGGTGAAAGCATCAAAGAGGACGATGATTCAGAAGTGTAATCAAGTCAGAAGTTTATTCAGTAAAAACACAGTGAGGTTACAGTCAGCAGAGTGAGCGCGCTCCTAGAGGGAGGAGTGTTCTAAGTTTTTATACTCTGTATGACGATGTATGGTGATCTCTGCATAGCATTATCTTCTTGGCTTCGAGTAACTTTTTTGTGCACAGGGCAGGGCCACAAAAAGCTCTCAGTTTCTGCAGAGTCTTCCCACCATCGACAGGAGCCCCCCCTGCAACCTTGGGTCCAATAACTTTGTAGCAAGCTCATTATTTGTGCCATATTTAGAATGCACCTAAGAGCAGAGTGACCTTAGAGTGAACGAAGAAAAACATCACATAAAATCAAAGTATTATTATTATTAATGTTGAAGCGTTATTAACCTTAGCAGTAGTACATCAAAATATAAGTTTAATGGTAATACGCAAAGCTAAATATAGAAATATTCAATAGTGCCGACTCACAATCTCAAGTTTTCAACAACGAATATTTTTATTCCCACCTAATTTGATGTTCATATGTCTTTAAAACATTTTACTCCCTATCATTATTTTCTTTTTACCCCATCTTAATCCTGGGACACACCAACCCAACGCCCGGCTGCTGTCAGCAGAGGCGACCGCTGTCAGCAGAGGCGACCGCTGTCAGCAGAGGCGACCGCTGTCAGCAGAGGCAACTGCTGTCTCCTCTGTCTTCTCTGAAAGTGGCTGCAGACACCGGAGCGACTCAGACCCACGACCGAGCAGTGCGCATGTGCATAACATAATAACTATTTACAACAGCAGGCGGCGCTAGTCACTGAACTCCACGGTTATTTAAACTCTAGTAAACAAAACTCCGCCACACACACGTGTTTAACTCAAGTATTTATCAGTCAATAATAATTATAGGCACTAGATTAAACTCTGATCACAGTAATGAGTAAAAGGGACTGGATTATTGCAGCTGTTTGCCTCAGAGGAGGATTATATTTTTATCTGCACGAGGCTACAAGCTAAGGTAAGCTAACTGCTAACATTAGCACGAGGCTAAAGCTAAGGTAAGCTAACTGCTAACATTAGCACCAGGCTAAAGCTAAGTTAAGCTAACTGCTAACATTAGCGTCACAGATAATGAAGTAGAGTAGAAAAGAAAGTTCCTTATATTTTGATGTTAAACTGGAGCTCGGTTTGTGAACGGGACACAGCCAATCAGAGCTGAGCACGAGGCCTGACGCTGATGTTCACTCAGAACTGTGTCCAACTGTGTCCAACTGTGTCCAACTGTGTCCCACTGCGTCCCACTGTGTCCCACTGCGTCCCACTGCGTCCCACTGTGTCCCACTGCATCCAATGTTGCTGAACTCACCAAACAGACTCACGTCACCGACCGTCGTCCCGGTGTGTCCCGGTGTGTCCCGGTGTGTCCCCGCCTTTACAGCCAATTTACTCTCCATTGTTCAGAAAAAAGTTGCTGGTAAAATTGTTTTGTTAAATTTCAAGTTTTTATTATCAAAAATAATACTTTTTCTGATCAATGGATAGTAAATTGTCTGTAAGAGTTAAAAAGAAAATACTGAGTGAGTAAAACTTAAAGTTGAAGTTTTTAGACATGTGAACATCAAATTAGGTGGAAATAAAAATATTAGTTGTTGAAAGCTTGAGATTTTGAGTCGGCCCAAAACTCAAAAATCTTGATCCTGTTGCCTTGAGTTTTGAAGTTTTCGCAACATTTTTTTTTTTTTTTACAGTGCACCATTAACTCATCAGAGTTAAACTAACGTTTAAACTAAAGTTGCTCCTGTGCGACTGTGTTTACAGGAGCCAGCGTCGGATGAGGCGTCCAGCGAGGAGGACCCTGAGGTGTCCTACAGCGCCCTCCGCAGGGCGGACAGGATGAACAGCGAGTGCACTCTCAGAAACCGCAAGAGTTCTCATCACTACAAGAAACACTACACCGAGGTAAATAAATCTGCTTATTTCCAACGAAAGAACATGAATCCTCAAACATTCAAACATTTTAGTTAACATCTTGTCTCCTAAGCTAAAACTTTTATTTATTTATTTATCACTTTTTTTAATTTATTTAATTTTATTTAAATATATTTGATTTAATTTTATTTTAATTTATTGATTGAGTTCTTTGATTTTTATTTATTTTTAATGTATTTGTTTATTAAAATTTTTATATTTTATTTAATTTGTATTTGTTTAATTTTATTTATTTATTTTAGTTTATTTTTATTTATTTTATCATAATTAATATATTTGATATTTATTTATTTTTAATATAGTTATTCATTTATTTTATTTAAATGTATTTATTTTATTCATTATATTTTACTGAAACAAAGAAGCTGTACGATGTTGGTGTCTTTATAACTCACTGTGTAATCAAAAAATGAATTATAATTTTAATTAATTTTAATTTGTAGGACGTCCCGAAGTCGGGCACCAGCTGCAGCTCCAGATGTTCCAGTCTGCGGACCCAGGACTCTGAAAGCACCAGACACGAGTCTGAGACCGAGGACCTGCTGTGGGAGGACTTCCTGCACTGCGCCGAGTGTCGCTCGTCCTGCACCTCAGAGACCGGTCCGAAAACACAAACCACACAATACTTTCACTCTTTCACTTCATTTATGTGGAGGAATTCTTTTCTGAATTTTAAGTTGTTTCGAAGTTGTTTTTTGTATAAGAGCTGTTAGTTTACAGTGCGTGCTGTGATTTGCTGCAGAGGGAGAAGGAGCCGGGACGCCTGTCTGTGGACCGTCCAAAAAGGAGTACAGAGACGACCCTTTCCACCAGGTCTGCTCACTCTCGCAGCGTTTACACCTGAGCCAGACTTTTACTGCAGCTCTTACAGAAAACGTTTGTGCGCAGGGTCACGTGCCTTGGCTCCACAGCTCCAACCCGGGACTGGAGCGAGTGAGCGCCATCGTGTGGGAGGGGAACGAATGTAAAAAAGCCGACATGTCAGTTCTGGAGATCAGCGGCATGATCATGAACAAAGTGAGGAAAGCTTTCTGTCCTGCTGGAGGTAGAAGTGTTGTGTTTCTGACTGTGCTCGTCCCGCAGGTGAACATGTACACTCCAGGCATCGGGTACCAGGTTTTTGGGAACCTGGTCTCAGTGACGCTGGGCCTCACGCCGTTTGCTTACAGGTAAATATTTACTGACAATGGAAAACAACATGATTTTATTTCCAGGTGGAGTCCGTTTACCTGAGATAAACAAAAACATAACTCATATTTAATATCAATGAAAGTTCACAAAACACAGAGAAAATGTTTGTATTTTCTTCACAAATTAAAGATTTTATTTACTTAGTGACTTGCAGTGTTTCCCAACCAGGGGGACGGGGACCCCAAGGGGTACGCGAGCACTTTGCAGAGGGGGACTCAAAATTATTTCCTGATTTAGTTCCAAGATGGAGAATATTTGCAACCTTTTCAGGGCTTCACTTTAACTAAACCTGGGTAGATTTTTATTTTGGCTGTAACATAAATCCTCCCAGTGCCACTGTGGCCGTGTGGATTTTATTCTGTATCTTAAAAGGTTAGGCCTGGATTTGATGTAAACCTTTTAGTAATAGGTTTAATAATTTTAAAAGATGTGCCATTTATTCTTCCTAAACCTGTTTTGTAATATTTAATAAATCCCTGTCCCTGCATAAAACCACATTTTTCATGTCTTAAAGCTTGTAGTGTGCCATTAAAATAAACACAAACTTTTAAACAAATTAAAATGTGGCTACTAAAAGCATTTCCTGACGAGTAACTTCTGAAAAAGACGAGCACCAGTGGCCAGCGAAGAAAAATATAAATATAAAGATAAATATATAGTAAATAAATAAATGTAGTTAGGGTTAAATTTGTTTCAAAGACGGGTAGATTTTTTTTTTAATCATGAATTTTAGTTAAACAGAAAAAAAAATCAGGAGAATTTGTATTTACCATGAAGTAAAAACGTCTTTGTTTTCATAAAAATAATCAACAACACACAAAAAAAGGCTGGGAACCACTGCTCCAATATGTCCCAGTCCAAAGAGACGTCTCTTGTCTCTGTAGTAAAGTTTGTCTCTTGTCTCTTGTCTCTGTAGTAAAGTTTGTCTCCTGTCTCTGTAGTAAAGTTTGTCTCTTGTCTCTGTAGTAAAGTTTGTCTCTTGTCTCTGTAGTAAAGTTTGTCTCTTGTCTCTGTAGTAAAGTTTGTCTCTTGTCTCTGTAGTAAAGGTTTGTCTCTTGTCTCTGTAGTAAAGTTTGTCTCTTGTCTCTGTAGTAAAGTTTGTCTCTTGTCTCTGTAGTAAAGTTTGTCTCTTGTCTCTGTAGTAAAGTTTGTCTCTTGTCTCTGTAGTAAAGGTTTGTCTCTTGTCTCTGTAGTAAAGTTTGTCTCTTGTCTCTGTAGTAAAGTTTGTCTCTTGTCTCTGTAGTAAAGTTTGTCTCTTGTCTCTGTAGTAAAGTTTGTCTCTTGTCTCTGTAGTAAAGTTTGTCTCTTGTCTCTGTCCCGCAGACTGGTCCAGTACCGGGACGTGGATCAGCTGACCTCGCTCTCCGCTAACGAGTTTCTGTCGGCGGCGTTCGGCGTGGGCTCGGGGTGGGACGCTCTGGTGGTTACCATGGTAACTGTGAGTTTGGTGGTGCGCGTGTGTCTCATGTGGCTCTTCTTCTTCCTGCTCAGCGTCGCCGAGAGGACGTACAAACAGGTGAGGGACAAACGCGTCGCTGCACTCTGGGCTAACGTTCTGTAAAAGTTACTTCTGTTATGTTTCATGTGCAGTTATGATAAGACAGCAACTTATTACAATTTGATATTACCATTTATTTGTCAATGACCACTGAAAAAGCACAATTAAATTAGTTTCATTATCAAAAAAATTGAGAAAACTGTTATTTGATTGTTTTTGTTTGTTGTTTAACTTTTATGTTTTTAATTAGGCTGCTTATTAGCATATTTTTTTCTCCTCCATTGATAATTTACTATAGGTTTTAAATTACCTGGACATTTATCAGTACAGCAGCAGGAAGTCAAAGTACACTGAACAAAAATTTAAATGCATTAAATGTTTTTGCTCCCATTTTTCATCAGCTGAACTCAAAGATCTAAGACTTTTTCTATGAACACAAAAGGACTATTTCTCTCAAATATTGTTCACAAATCTGTGGAAATCTGTGTAAGTGAGCACTTCTCCTTTGCCGAGGTCCATCCACCTCACAGGTGTGGTATATCAAGATGCTGATCAGACAGCATGAATACTGCACAGGTGTGCCTTAGGCTGGCCACAATAAAAGGCCGCTCTAAAATGTGCAGTTTTATCACAGCACAAAGCCACAGAGGTCACAGGTTTTGAGGGAGTTGGCTGCTGACTGCAGGAGGTCCACCAGAGCTGTTGCTGTGAACTGAATGTTCATTTCTCTGCCATGAGCCGTCTCCAAAGGCGTTTCAGAGAATTTGGCAGTGCATCCAACCTCCACATCCAGCATCTTCACCTCCAAGATTGTCTCAGACCAGCAGACAGCTGCTGCAACAATCGCTCTGCATAACCAAAGATGTTGCAGCGTGATAATGCACGGCCTCATGTTGCAGCGTGATAATGCACGGCCCCATGTTGCAGCGTGATAATGCACGGCTCCATGTTGCAGCGTGATAATGCACGGCCTCATGTTGCAGCGTGATAATGCACGGCCACATGTTGCAGCGTGATAATGCACGGCTCCATGTTGCAGCGTGATAATGCACGGCCTCATGTTGCAGCGTGATAATGCACGGCTCCATGTTGCAGCGTGATAATGCACGGCCTCATGTTGCAGCGTGATAATGCACGGCCTCATGTTGCAGCGTGATATTGCACAGCTCCATGTTGCAGCGTGATAATGCACGGCCTCATGTTGCAGCGTGATAATGCACGGCCTCATGTTGCAGCGTGATAATGCACGGCCTCATGTTGCAGCGTGATAATGCACGGCTCCATGTTGCAGCGTGATAATACACGGCTCCATGTTGCAGCGTGATAATGCACGGCCTCATGTTGCAGCGTGATAATGCACGGCCTCATGTTGCAGCGTGATAATGCACGGCCTCATGTTGCAGCGTGATAATGCACGGCTCCATGTTGCAGCGTGATAATGCACGGCTCCATGTTGCAGCGTGATAATACACGGCTCCATGTTGCAGCGTGATAATGCACGGCTCCATGTTGCAGCGTGATAATGCACGGCCTCATGTTGCAGCGTGATAATGCACGGCTCCATGTTGCAGCGTGATAATGCACGGCCTCATGTTGCAGCGTGATAATGCACGGCCTCATGTTGCAGCGTGATATTGCACAGCTCCATGTTGCAGCGTGATAATGCACGGCCTCATGTTGCAGCGTGATAATGCACGGCCTCATGTTGCAGCGTGATAATGCACGGCCTCATGTTGCAGCGTGATAATGCACGGCCTCATGTTGCAGCGTGATAATGCACGGCTCCATGTTGCAGCGTGATAATACACGGCTCCATGTTGCAGCGTGATAATGCACGGCCTCATGTTGCAGCGTGATAATGCACGGCCTCATGTTGCAGCGTGATAATGCACGGCCTCATGTTGCAGCGTGATAATGCACGGCTCCATGTTGCAGCGTGATAATGCACGGCTCCATGTTGCAGCGTGATAATACACGGCTCCATGTTGCAGCGTGATAATGCACGGCTCCATGTTGCAGCGTGATAATGCACGGCTCCATGTTGCAGCGTGATAATGCACGGCTCCATGTTGCAGCGTGATAATGCACAGCTCCATGTTGCAGCGTGATAATGCACGGCCTCATGTTGCAGCGTGTTCCAGTTCCTGCCAGTATGCAGCAGCTTCACAGCCACTGAAGAGGAGTGGACCAACTCTAGGCCGAGGAGATGCTGAAGGCAAACGGTGGCCACACAGATCCTGACCCCAGGACCCCCCCAACACAGTAACACTGCACATTTTAGAGCGGCCTTTTATTGTGGCCAGCCTCAGGCACAGCTGTGTAATATTCATGCTGTCTGATCAGCATCTTGATATACCACAGCTGTGAGGTGGATGGATCTCAGCAAAGGAGAAGTTCTCACCAACACAGATTTGTGAACAATATTTGAGAGAAATAGGCCTTTTGTACTTTTTGACTTCATAGAAGTTCAGCTGATGAAAAACAGGAGCAAAAACAAGTGTTTGTGTTTAAATTTTTGTTTGGTGTTAATTTGTAAATAATCCAAGTGGACAAAGTGGCTGTTGACTGTTGTGTTACAGCCAAACTAAAATCTACCCACATTTGGCGGTCAGCGAGTGTTAATGTCGAAGCCCTGAATGTATATTTATAACTTTCATATTTATTAATCTGTTTATCTGTCGTTGTTTCAGAGGTTGTTGTTTGCGAAGCTGTTTGGTCACCTGACCTCCGCCCGCAGAGCCAGGAAGTCTGAAGTTCCCCATTTCAGACTAAAGAAGGTTCAGAACATTAAGATGTGGCTCTCACTGCGCTCATACCTCAAGGTACGGACGACTTCTGCAGCATTTTTCAGTGTCTTTTGTAGAATATTCATTCAGATTTTCTTCACCGGTGCAGAGTCTGGAGTCTGTTTTTCCTGAGCCGTGTCCACAGATGCAGATGTTTTTGTGATGTGTTTTTGTTTGATGTTTGCAGAGACGCGGCCCTCAGCGCTCCGTGGACGTGATCGTGTCGTCCGCCTTCCTGCTCACGCTCTCTGTGGTTTTCATCTGCTGCGCTCAGGTAAATGCAGCGAGTACTAAGATCATGATACTGCAGTACACGCAGTACTTGACCGTCGCGGTACTTGACCGTCGCGGTACTTGACCGTCGCGGTACTTGACCGTCGCGGTACTTGACCGTCGCGGTACTTGACCGTCGCGGTACTTGACCGTCGCAGTACTTGACCGTCGCGGTACTTGACCGTCGCAGTACTTGACTGTCGCAGTACTTGACCGTCGCAGTACTTGACCGTCGCAGTACTTCTCTGTCCCCTGCAGCTGCTCCACGTCCATGAGACCTTCCTGGACTGTCACTACAACTGGGAGCTGGTGATCTGGGCCTCCAGCCTCACGCTGTTCCTGCTCAGGTTCGTGACTCTGGGCTCAGAGACGAGCAAGAAGTACAGCAACACCTCCATCCTGCTGACGGAGCAGGTGAGTACTGCAGGTGTATACAGGTGTACTACAGGTGTACTACAGGTGTATACAGGTGTACTACAGGTGTATACAGGTGTATACCTGGGTACTGCAGGTGTATACAGGTGTATACAGGTGTACTGCAGGTGTACTACAGGTGTACTCTGTGTGTATACCTGTGTACTCCATGTGTGTATACCTGTGTACTCCATGTGTGTACTACGTGTGTATACTGTGTGTATACCTGTGTACTCCATGTGTGTACTACGTGTGTATACTGTGTGTATACCTGTGTACTCCATGTGTGTACTACATGTGTATACTGTGTGTATACCTGTGTACTCCATGTGTATACTGTGTGTATACTGTGTGTATACCTGTGTACTCCATGTGTGTATTACGTGTGTATACTGTGTGTATACTGTGTGTATACCAGTGTACTCCATGTGTGTATACTGTGTGTATACTGTGTGTATACCAGTGTACTCCATGTGTGTACTACGTGTGTATACTGTGTGTATACCTGTGTACTCCATGTGTGTACTACGTGTGTATACTGTGTGTATACTGTGTGTATACCAGTGTTACTGCAGTGTCGCCCTCTGCTCCTCAGATAAATCTGTATCTGAAGATGGAGAAGAAACCAAACAAAAAGGAAGAACTGACTCTGGTCAACAACGTCCTGAAGCTGGCCACCAAACTGCTCAAGGTACCCCTCCCCCAGCAGCACAGAGAGCTGAGATTACCCAGCATGCACCTGTGTTAACCCAGCATGCACCTGTGTTAACCCAGCATGCACCTGTGTTAACCCAGCATGCACCTGTGTTAACCCAGCATGCACCTGTGTTCTGCAGGAGCTGGACTCTCCGTTCAGGCTGTACGGACTGACCATGAACCCTCTGCTGTACAACATCACGCAGGTGGTCATCCTGTCAGCGGTGTCCGGCGTCATCTCCGACCTCCTGGGCTTTAACCTGAAGGTAAACTGCACTGAGACAGAAAACCTGACAGTTTCATATCGGCAGAAACAGGTCGTTACAGAAAACAAGGATCTCGGATTAAACATTGATTCAAATCTTAGTTTCAAAAGTCACATCAAAAAAGTTAGTTACAAGATCAAATTTAACCTATCATATTTTCTGGTCTGTAAGTGGCTCCGGAGTATGTCACACTCGCCAAAAAATGCATAATGAAGAAAAGTCGCATTTTTGGGGGTAAATTTGTAAGAACAGACATTTCATGTTGAAAGGCAAGTTATAGTAATAATAGAATAGAGAACAACAGCTGAATAGGTGTGCGCTATGCTAACGTAACACATTGATGGTTATTCAGCTACATGAAGCATAAACAACGAACTGAATAGGTGTCTCGTATGTTAACGTAATATATTAACAGTTATTCACATAACTATAGCATAAAGAACATAATATAACAAGTTCACCAAACTCACCATCTCACTCCTAATCGCTAAATCCTTTAAATTCTTCATCCTCGGTGTCGCTTCTGAACAACTCCGCCAACTCCGGAGGTAGACGAAGCGCCGCTTCCTCCTCTGCGTGGCTGTCGTCAGACTCAGCATCAGTTCCATTTCCAATTATTCCGCTCTTTCTCAGTTGTCTTTATAGCCTAAGTTGTTAGTGGTAATGTTTACATTTTAAATTGTCAGTGGTACAGGTGCAGCAGATGCTGGGACACAAGCCTAGAGCGCCCTCTGGTGGCTGTCAGTGTGAAAATAACCAACACCTGAAATATTTTAATATATAAGTCACACCTGAGTATACGTCACACCCCGAGCCAGACGATGGAAAGAAGTGCCACTTATAGTCCAGAAAATACAGTATCAAATTTTCGGTTTATCAGAGATTTCTTGTCAACTGAAGCTAGGATGTATTTTTTTCCTGTATTACCTGATTGTTTAATAAGTTTGTCCAAAAACCAATAGAAGTGATACAAACAAGCAGTAAACATTTTGGGCAAAAACCATCCAGATATCATCACTGCAGTATTTCTGCTTAGTTACAAGATAAGGCTGGGTTTAGCTCCTCCTCCTGTGTTGTGTGGATCCAGGTCAGAGCTGAGGAAGAGGGAGGACTGTGTTCTCAGCTCAGCAGTGGAACTCAGAGCCAGAACACGAGTCTCCATCATTCTGTTCATTTAAGAAGAACGCTAAAACATGGCTCGTTGAGACTCACCCTCAGTTCACACCGGGGACGTCTTACGACCGACGCCGCGACGCTACGCTCACATTAGGTTAGAGTTCTATTTTTCCAGCGTCGACCGGCAGCGCTACAGCCGGGAAACACAGGAAACAGGCTCCAAGTATCAAAATAAACTTCCGCTACACTTTCAAAATAAAGGTTTTCTAAATGCATGACTGACGTAAACATCGCAGCAAGGACTTCAGTGTTGCACCATGGACGACGAGAACTTTAACATTAACTTTAAGACACAAAACGATTGTAATTCTACTTCTAGCGCGATAGTAGCACTGTCGTCTGATCACCAAGCGAGCTCAAAAAAAAAAAAAAAGCGTAACAGTGGTTATGCGCTAACTACTTCTGCATTCGGCGAAACGGAATGATCCACTTCCAAGGGCAGCTTCAAAAAACATCTTTATGTCGTACACATCGCAAAAATAAAATCACCAAACTAACGCTGCTCTGGACTAACGCAGTTTTATCTTCAAACAAGGGTTTTAGCTTTTGTTTGTTAAATATTTAACTCATCCTGATATCGTTGTGTAACTAAAGTCGTCACCAGGAGCACTTTATTTCAGTGAATATAAAACACACAGGAAGTTAAATTACATGATACTCAATCACAAACAACACAACTGCACATTTTAGCACAGTCTTCATTTATTATACACCTATTAAGGCACTTTGATGTATTTATGAATTTCTAATCTGAGGCTACAACCGTTGTTTTGAAGCCACTTTTCTTCTGTGGTGTTTTCAGATGTTTTTGGTCGCATACTTTAGCAAAATGTTCCTGTGTGTTTTATATTCACTGAAATAAAGTGCACTGGGTGACGGCTTTAGTTACACAACGATATCAGGATGAGTTAAATATTTAACAAACAAAAACTAAAACCCTTGTTTGAAGATAAAACTGCGTTAGTCCAGAGCAGCGTTAGTTTGGTGATTTTATTTTGCGATGTGTACGACATAAAGATGTTTTTTGAAGCTGCCCTTGTCCGGCTGCAGAAGTAGTTAGCACATAACCAGTATTGGTCACGTACTACAGACAAAAGTACATTTTATTTAAACAAAAATAGTTTGTTATAAATCAGTTTGTAATATTTCTGCTTCCACATCTGAAGAAGCAAGAATATCCAGCAACTGTAGGAATGAAGTTGGTAAAACCGGGAGCAGATCCACAGACGCAGCTCTGACGTTTTCAATCTGGGTCAGATGTGGACACTGATGCTCCATTCATGAGTTTTTAGAAATGAATTTTGAACATCGTGCAGTTTATTGTGTGATTTTATGCTGCGTGTGTGTTTTTACCACTGGCAAAGGGACCACCAATGAAAATGAGCCTAATTCAGTGAACTCGGGTGCGTTTACATTGTTTAATGTTGGTGAATGCACATGGTCCCTTTTTAAATAAACACAGGTGACTCTGACCCCAAATTCACACCGAAAACGTCACAGGGGGCGTGGCAGCAGCAGATCGTTTTACGACGCGTCTTTTCAAAAGCGTCAGAGCTGCGTTTGGACGGCGCTGCGTTTGTGGATCTGCTCCTGGTTTTACCAACTTCATTCCTGTAATCGGTGGATGTTCTTGCTTCTTCAGATGAGAAGCAGAAATATTACGAACTGATTTATACCAAACTATTTTTGTTTGAATAAAATGTACTTTTATCTATCTATAGTACTGTGACCAATTACGCTTTTTTTAAATTGTTATTATTGTTATTGTGCTAGAAGTAGAATTACAATCTTTTTGTGTCTTAAAGTTAATGTTAACGTTCTCCACCTCAAGAATTAACTTCTCGTCGTCCATGGTGCAACATTCACTGAAGTCCTCGGTGCGGTGTGCGATGTTTACGTCAGTCATACATTTAGAAAAGCTTTATTTTGAAAGTGTAGCGGAAGTTTATTTTGACACTTGGAGCCTGTTTCCTGTGTTTCCCGGCTGTAGCGCTGCCGGTCGACGCTGGAAAAATAGAACTCCAACCTAATGTGAGCGCAGCGTCGCGGCGTCGGTCGTAAGACGCTGCGTACGACGTCCCCGGTGTGAACTGTGATTGAATAAAACAGAAAGCAGTTCAGTTGCGTCTGACGCGACGCTGCTGCTGCTTTGGTGTGAATTGCGGATGAGGGTTTACAGAAGAGCGCCCTCTGCTGGGCTGAAGCCTGAGGTGCGACGCTGCAGGAGTAAAAACTAAATCTGCTGCTCGTTCTGTTTCAGCTGTGGAAGATCAAATCATGACAGCGGCGACCTTTGACCTCGCTGACGTCGGCGTGCTCTGACCTTCAATGTTCACACTTTGTGCAATTCATAACTATTTATTTACCTTCTCAGTGTTTCTTAGGTTTATTTGAATTTAGTTTGTTTGGTTTTGTGTCGGACAAAGCTCTGAAAACACGTTTGGTGAAGTATTACCGCAGTCGGCTGGATTTTACACACGTTTAGTTTATTTCAGCTCAGTTCAAGGAGGAGCTGTGTTTTTAAGCTACAAATACTCGCGTTGTAATGTATTTTATTTGAATTAATGTCCGCATGTTTCTCAAAACAAAGCATCAAACTCTGTTACAACTTTTAGCTGTTTTTAGTATTAAATAGTTTTGTCTCGGTCATTTCCCGTCAGTCCTTAGATACTGACAAAGGGCATCATATTTTTCTATAAAAGGTAAACAAACATAGCTGATATGTTTTTACTGCAGACGTAGTTTCTCTGCAGCCGCTCTTCAGTCCAAGCCTCAGCCACTGAACAAGAGTTTCCTATAAGTCACAGTGTACGTAGATGTTTTTTACCTTTAACTGAACTCTGTTTTTGGTTAAAATCAGCAAATAAACAATCATCTGCATCTCTAGAGAAGTAAACAAAGGCAAGAAAAAAAACTCTGTTGTTATTAAAACTAGCCTTATTTATATTGACGTTACAGAGACGCATGTCCCTGTATGTCTTGTATAAATCTAAGTTATTAAACAGCTCACAGGTGGAACTCTGTGACTGATGTAACGTCTCTTTCTTTGGAAAAGGATGAAAATATTCTTTCAGAGGTGAACCGTTTGATGCACGTCGGCTTTGTGTTGGGATGAGTGAATACAAGATGCACTTTAAATCTGACTTTTGACACAGGAAGAAAGAAGTTGCATTGTTTGTCAGATGTTTTTTTTTTGTACCTCAACTGCTTGAAGGAGTTTTTCTGTTTAATGCCTGGCTCTGGTACTGCAGAATAATCCTGTGACGACGATGAGGAGGAGGAGGAGGAGGAGGAAGACCAAAGTGCTTATTTCTGTTTGTCTCGGCTGGAAAACGAATGTATTCACAGTTCACGCTTTAAAACAAATTCTTTTTTAAAATACTTTGTAATGTATTTTCTGATTGTGCTTTTGTTGTTCATGTGTAATGTTTTTGTTTTTTTCATTCGACTGTTTTTAAAGAACAAAGTTACATTTCTGTTCTAGATGGGACTCTGTTTCTGTTTTGAAAGAGTCTTAATATTTACATTTTTGTTTTTGTGAACTGCTCTGTCCACAGTGTCTACATTTTATAAGAAAAATAAAATGCGTATAAAAAACAGGTGGCATTTTTTGTATTTGTGTAAACATAAAACAGATCACAGCTTTTAGAACCAAACTCACAGCTGCCTGACTGTGGTTTAGACATTTTGAATAATGCAAGTTTTTATTTACACATTGGACAGAGAAGTTACTCTAGAAATAAAATGTGGTACAGGCTCCTACAGAGAGAATTAATGTGAAGGTTGAGTAAAGGAAAAAACACTTTAACATTGCATTTAAACCAATGACACAAGAAGGATGATTTGAAAAACCTTTTATTAGAACCATACAGCAGATATAAAGGTCTATTGCAATCAGTCACGCCGTCAGAACAGAAAGTGTGCTTTAGCAAACGCCTGCGCTCCCCCAAAATAAATTAATATAAACTCGATCGAATAAAACAAAGAAAATAAGAAAAACAAAAACAGTGAAGTGCTTTTTTAAAATCAAAGCACAGACAGAAACTCACAAACCTAATTCAAACCACAACAAGTTTTAGCTCAATTTTGGTTTTGTCATGGATCAAAAGTTTTGTCTCCATCGGTGAAAAACAAAGAAATGTTTACTTAAAGCTGATAATGAACCCAAAACAAAATCAGAGATAAATTAAAATATCAAAATAAAAAGAGCACAGGAGAATCGCTCAGTGCTGCGGTCGAGGATGAAGCTGAAAGCTGCGTTAGTCCCGGGGCCCTTTACATCCACAGTTATTTTGTAAAGGGAACCACAGAATTGCATCAGATTCAGTTTTAGAATTTCAGAAATAATCACATACAAAAATAAACGAGAAAAAGAAATACATAGCTGTTTTACATACATCGTATTCTGATTTGGTTGTAAGCATAAAACATTATAAAATATATTTTAATATAAGAGGCCCCAGGTTTTGTAATACTTTGAAATACCTGAAAAACATTAGATCTTTTTTTTTTTCGCGTTGAGACAGAGCAGCGCTGTTTTTGCTCAGGAAAAATCTGTTGTGCCTTTTCTCGAGTTCTAACGCTTTTCTCCAAACACAACCGCACCTCATCACAGAACACAGTCATTTATCCATCTCTCCGTCGCATCACAGCATCTTTTTGTATTTTTATATTTTTATACAAATCTATAACCCAAAATTTAGAAATCTTATTTACATGGAATTTTTTTTCTACCTCAAAAGTGACAAACGAACGAACGAACGATGGAGCCCTCCTCCCACACCAGTGACCTTCACAAGAACGGAAGAAATTCAAAAACACTCGTTATGTTTTGTCTTTTTGCTTTTTAAACTTTGAAAAATAACATTCAGCCCAAACACACAGCTCACAGACCTCGTGTCTTTTCTTTCACGCCATATTTTTATGCTTCCTCCTCGTATCAAATATGAAAGTGAGGAACTGTGCCCCTCCCAAAACTCACAGCATCAACGCTGCACATTCAAAAGAAAAATCTAAATCCATTTGAACACAGTCACAGTTCTCAAATCCCAAAGGCTGCAGTTATTTAGGTGAAATAAATGTCCCATCCTCACTGGATTTAATCTGGATTCACTGCAATTTTCACTGGATTGGGTTTATTTATTATTAGCGAACTTATTATGAGATTTTTGGACTTTTTTTAAAGATTTTTTTTCCTCATTCCAAGCAGAATGATCTGTCCATAACTTTTTTTTATTAGAAAAGCATTTGATATTGCAGTATTTTAATTTGAGGTAATATTTTTTATGGTTTTATTTTTTTTATTTGTGGTTGTAATATGTCTTGCCTTGTGTCTTTAATTGGCTTGTATCATATTTCATGTTCATGGTTCTTTGTTGGATATGTTATGTAATTTTGCACTGGAAAGCACTTTGGAACTTGTTCAGAAATGTGCTATAGATATAAAGATTATTATTATTATTATTATTATTATTATTATTATTATTATTATGGGGTAAGTGGAGTTTTCTTCTCCATGGACAGATCATTTTGCTTCTGCTGAGTTCAGGTCATTGTAACTAATGTAGATGCAGATGTTTTGCAGTGTACAGCTGTAGTTCAGAGCTCTACATGAACTGAAGGCCATGTGCTTCCTTGGATTAGTTCAGCAGTGAATATTTCAGTGTCAGTGCTCCATCAAATGCTTCCAATGTTTACTGTGGACTTTTACAAAATATATCACAAATCTAATCACAGCTGCAACATCTCCCAGATAAATCAGATCAGATGTTTGTTGAGAAGGGTTCAGGCCTACACAGTAGGTTCAGAGACAAATCGAGTTGTTTTTGTAGAAAAGGTGAGGCTTGGAGACAGAACAAGAACCGAGCCCTGGTCACCTGCACAGCGTCCCTGCGTTGGATAAGACACAGCGGTTTCTAATCTGAAGAGAAACTGCGTGAGCGTCTCGTGCACGTCTCAGCGAGCACGGCGCTGTTGTGCACGGCGGTGGTGTGCACGGCGGCGTTGTGCACGGCGGTGGTGTGCACGGCGGCGTTGTGCACGGCGCCGTGAGCGAGGGTTAGAAGTGTCCGTCCTCGGTGCAGCCGGCGCCGATGGTGTAACGGAACTCCTGCAGGTTACAGACGCCGTGGAAATGAACGAAGGCCCCGGCCACGACCAGGATGTGGAACAACTGGTGGGAGTGGAACTGCAGCAGGACGCACACAACAACACACAATATTATTATTATTATTATTATTATTATTACAACATATTATACATACACTGCAAAAAATCAATATCTAGCATTAGATAAAATGACTTGAATTCAGATTATTAACCTTGATTTGAGTAATGTTTTACTAAATTAGATTTATTTACTAATATGTCTAAATGATTTGACTTGTTTCAAATTATTTCTGTCTTAATTTTAAATCATTTTTACTTATTTCAAGCAAAATTATCTGCCAATGGGATAAGAAAATTCCACTTACCCCACTGGCAGATAATTTTGCTTGAAATAAGTAAAAATGACTTAAAATTAAGACAGAAATGATTTGAAACAAGTCAAATCATCTAGCTTGGTAAGTCTAATTAAGTAAAACATTACTCAAATCAAGGTTAATAATCTGAATTCAAGCCATTTTAACTAATGCTGGATATTGGTTTTTGCTGTGTATTATTACATGTGCATGTTATTTGCCCAGAAAAATGATTTCATTAGTTATTAAAAGTGTAGTTCTGTCTCAGCTGCAGCACTGCGCGATGGTGAGGTCAATGCTTCAGAAAAGAACTGCAGTGAGTGCAGAATAAGGCAGCAGCGCCTTGCTCTTTATTGTTGTAGATACACAAATATTCACAGCATGCACAGAGCTTTAGGTTGGTCATTGGTGAAGAACACTGTTAACATTGCCCTTCTTTGCTTTTTTAGAAATATTGCTGTTTCAAAAGAACCAAAGGTTTTCTATGATAAGCTTTCATTTAGCTGTGCCTTTCATAGATTTAGTACAAAACATGTGGCTCATGGTTATTTTACTTTTCCAGGATGTAACAGAAATGCAGGGCAAAAAACTGTTATTTTCCAGGGAATGAAAGCATGGAACTCCCTTCCCTCAGATTAAACACAACAAGCACTAAAGTTTAAAAAAAACTTTGTTCAAATATTTTAATGAATTAAAATGAAGCTGTATTTTATATAGGTATATGTGTACATGTATTTGTGACTGTGGTTGTACTTCTTTTGTGAATTCTAAAAGTGAGTGATGTTTTGTGTTTTTTGCTCCCTCTGTGTTGTGGACCTGTGATGTGATTGTTTTGTATTAAATGTTGTAAATGTGATTTTTATCATGAGGACCCCAGGAAGAGAAGCCATTGTCAAGGCAACGGCTAATGGGGATCCTCATAAACAAACAAACAAACAAACAAACAACAGAGTCAGCATCAGTGGGTTTCTTGTGTTACTTTGGTCAATAATCTGCTCAAACCTTTGAATAAGAGACATTTCCTCAGAGTAAAGCAGTTTCTGGGCGATGCAGCTACAAATATAGCTTTAAAGTTACACTGTGTAACTTTTCTCCTAAATATGTGGGGCATACTGACTTGTTTTTGTGATTTTTTGAGCGATTATAAGTCCTGAGGTGCGATCTGTTGCTCCGAGCGGGGCTTCTGTTCTGAGAAACCACCCTCGCAGTTTGGCCGGGAGCGCTCCACTGTTCAGGAAGAGTCACGTGACAGGAAACGACTCGCTTTACGGCATTCCCTTCTGCTCTTATACCTGAGGTGCAGTATAACCAGGAAGCTACTTTTAGCGTTGTTATTTTCACCAGTTCGTCAGGGCCGAAGGACACAAGAAGATGAAGACAATGTCGGACGAGGCAAGAAAAAGAAAATGTGAAAGGGACCGCACCAGATCGCAGACAAGAGTCAACATCGGACAGACTTTTGCTGCTGGCGTCAGATGAGAGACAGAGAAGGCTGCAAATCAGATCACGTTTTTGCTTCTTTATTGTTGGGCAGGTAAATTAGCCTCTTTATTTTTTCTTTAGAACGTGCTTTTTCATACAGTTATTAGTTGTTTTTACTGCGACCATTGCACGATATTTGTTGATAAGCTAACGCTAGCGCTAACTCTATAGAAGATCCAGTCCAAACTTCCAAAGGTAGCAGCAGGTCAACTAAAGTTGAAACAATGATGGAAATAGACGCACGCTCGCACAGTTTCAGAAGGAGGAGGGGCCCTAGTGTTTACGTTTTGCGACGGTGCAGTGGCAGCTGTGGCCTCTAGAGGCGCAAGACCGGGAATCTTACACAGTGTAACTTTAAATAAAGTCATTATTATATTTTCTATAGACTGTGATCAGTGATGTAACCCATGCCTGTTTTCATACTGCACAGTGATCTCAGCTGAGTGCAGAGCTGTTCTCTGTGGCCTCATGTGTTCTGATCCATTATATATTAGGTTCATTACTGTATTTATTTACAGCCATTAAATATGAGTGCTCATCTGATATTTTTGATTTTGATAAATAAACATTTAATAACAGTTCAGATAAGGAAAACCAAAGCCTTTGCCTTTAGATTTTTTGCTGATCTTTCTGAGAATAGAAGCTGTAAGTGGTGACAGATTGATAACATTGTTTTCTCTCGTCTCATTATAACAAGAAAACAGTGATTATTTGAGGAAAATGACAGGAATTCAGTGGTTCTAACGAGACAGGAGGGGAACATGCTGTGTGTGAAGTGAAAGCGTACCCAGATGTCACATTTCCCGGGGAAGAACCTCTCGGGGATGCGGGCGGCGTACAGACAGGCGCCGGTGATGTAGAGCGTGGCCATGAGGAAGAGCCAGCCCATCTGCCCGATCGTCGTGGCTTTGATCAAACCCTCGCTGATCACAAAGTGCAGAGTGGGAACGACGCCGCTCAGACCCAGGCCCACGAACACACCTGCAACACATTTAATCCAATATAGGGTTAGGGTTAGGGTCCTTTTGATTAAAAATATCATATACTGTATGTCAAAAGTTTATAAATGTTATTGAAGCCTTATATAAATGTCCAAAAGTAAGATTTAAAGTTTATTTGAACTAGAGAGGAGCCAGACAGCAGTGACCGAGTCCATTACTTTTTGTTATTTTTATCAAAGCAAGGTGTTATTCAGAACAATAACACTGCTGGAGTGAAAACGCTTGGCCAAGAACATAAGAGTTCACTCTTCACAGATGATGTATTCATTAATATTAACTAACTAACAAACCCAGATTCTTCCTTAATCTTCTCTCCTATTTGGAAACATTCAGCTCAGTCTCTGGCTATAAACTTAAACTTCCCAAAACTCAGTTAAGTTTTAATTATAAGCCGTAATAAGGAAATAACTTCTAAAATTCAGTTAGATTGGGAGCTGGAATATATAAAATATCTGAGAGTTAACGATCAAAATGATATGATGTGAACTTCAAGCTCCTTTGTCAACAAATAAACAATGACATTTGGAGATGGGACCTGTTTTTGGTTTTGAATCGTGTTCAGATGAACATTTTACCCAGGATGCTGTATTTGTTTCAAACACTCCCAGTTATAATCACAGATAAACACTTTCATGAATGGGATAAGTTCATTTCAGAATTTGTTTGGCAACGGAAAAGACCAAGATTAAGACTTCAAACTCTTCAGTTCACAAAGGATAAAGGCGGACTTGCTCTGCGCTGTCTGAAAGATTATTACACCTCTGGTTTGTTGGAGTAACTCTGACGATCACAGCAGAAGTTACTCTGTGATTACCAGGCACGACTGGGAGATGAACGACTTAGAGCACAAACCAAACCAGATAATCACTGGATTAACTTCTCTTTAAAACGTTGGCTAAACTTGATAAAAAAAATAATAATAATTTGCATGAGAAGATTAAAATACTTCAATGGAGCGCACATGATCTTGTATAATAAAATAATAATAATAAACTGGAGGGAGGGATAAAAGTTGGCTGTACTTATTTTCACAATGGGAGCCAACCTCAGTTAAATAATAATGACTTTTTTAGATTTCTATAGATTCCGACCTCATATACAGTGCTTTATACTAAAAGGCAAAAAGGTTTTTGAAATTCCCATTGTGGAGATTTTTTCCAAGGCACATAATGCAGACTCTGGTCTCACATTAATCTCCAGGCTCCAGGATCTTCAGGAGATTAAAAATACAAACACGATTTATATGAAACAGTGGGAAAGAGAAGCAAATGGTTTAATATCTAATGATATTTGGTTAAAGCAGTGAGGAAGATCTCCAGCTCTGACTCCTGGAGGAGTTTGGTTGGAAGAGTTTTTATTCCAGCGCTCAGGCTCCGGCAGCGGCCGACAACTGTGATCCTGGTCTGGTCTCCTGATAAACAACTCACTCTGAGCTGAGACTGATATTAGGGACACAAGCTGCTTTTAACTGGGATGAACTACTTTTTGGATATTTGTACTCAGCAGACACAAACACAGAAACCCAGTGTTTGTATGGGAGGTTGGACGACTGGCATCACATCGTTTACACAGTGTTTGTTATGGAGCAAATTATATTTCATAAAAGACAACAAAATGAGGTGAGGACTCCTGAGGCCAGAACATGTTTGACCTTCTGTGTAATTTATGACCATCTGTTGTATGGTTATTGAAACACCCCATGTTCATATTATTGTAAATGTTCTTGTCTTATATTTCTGTAGAAACTGAAAATCTTTGAAAAAATACAATTACAAAAATATATATATATCATATATGTATTACAGATGATATTTGATGTATATAAGCTCTATATAAACATCTTAACATCTTAATAAAAATCTGTCTGATTTAATTTTATAAAAATTAAGTGATTTTTGGGAGCATTATCATCAATTTTTAATAAAAACTATAAAACACCTCAAGTTTTGAACCATTTTACTCACACTTCTCTGATTATTAATCGATTATTTGAAAAAGTAATCCACAGATTAATTGATTATCAAAATAATTGTTAGTTGCAGCCCTAAAAAATAATCCTGAGAACTCACTCAAGACAACAAGAAACCTCAGAATGTTTTTGGGCCAACTCAAAATCTCAAGTTTTCAACAAATAATACTTTTTGTATACGTTTAAAAACTTTAAATTTTAAGTTTTACTCTCTATCATTATTTTTTAACTCATCTTACAGCCACCTGACTCTCCACTGTTCAGAAAAAGTATTCTTTTGTTAAATGAAGTATATTTAGTTTTTCTCATTACTAAAACACTGATAGCGGTGAGTTTTTGGGTTTTTCCGTGTCCCGCTCTGAGTCCGTACCTGCTCGGACCCCGCGGTACTGAGGTTTGGCGAAGAAGTCGCACTGAGAGACGAAGATGGCGGCGAGTCCCAGAGTGCACACCACCATCAGGTAAATGAAGCACGGCTGAGGCGAGCAGTAGAACGAGTAGTACAGCCACGGCACGAACGAGCCCATGATCAGGAAGGCGATCCCACTGTAGTCCAACCTACACACAATACACACAATACACACATTATACACATTACACACAAGTACACACATTACACTGTAAAACTGTCCAGCAGCGACCATCACAGGACAAACCTAAAGAGCATTTTAAATTTAAAAATACATCTGAATAAAAGGTTAAGATAAAGCTGCACTGCTGGAAATACAGCGGTCACTGGGTCACAGCAGGAACAAAAACATGGGGTCATTACGTCCAACAAAACACTTTCGAAGTGGTTCCTGAGTCGTTCTGTGCGGTGTCGTGTGCTGTTGCTCTGAAAACCTGGCAACTAATTCAAGTAAAGATCTGCTGTAGCAAAGTCTTTCCTAACTCAGTCTAAACCAAAGAATATGAGTAACACTGGGCTCCCTGATACAGAACACTCACACTTTTTCTGTTACATCCATTTGTTTGTAAACCAGAACAGCACAGTGCCCTGAAACCAATGAAGAAACTCTGTAACATGTATAACTATAACATCCTCACTGAAACTCAGCAGATCACAAATAAGTTTTCATTCAAGAATAATTGAGGAGTTATGTTTTTGAAATGAAAATTACAGACTGCAGCTGTAAACGCATGTATTGTGTTGTTTTAGACCAAGTTTGTATATTTGTGATGTTATGTTAAAGGATTTGATGAAATGTTATTTTTAAAAAGGATCCAAATAAAATAAACCAAATAAAAATAAACAAATGGTTGTTGTATACAGAAGTTAGAGTTATGGTAAAAGTGAGTCACTGCTAACTTGTTAAAGAACACAACACAGCAGCTTCTGCAGAGCTAATGCTAATGTTGGTCTTCACTCTGTTGTCATTTTTTTATTGTAAATAAACTGTAACCTAAATCCAAAAACAAATGCAGCCTGTGCCGTTCGGGAAACTCAGGGCCTGCTTCAGAAACTTTCATTCACTGATTTTTACTGCGCTGCAGGATCTGACTGTAGATTATACACAAGTTTACAATTTATCTAAAATAAATGACTGTTATCTGATCTGATCCAGGGCTCTCCAACCATTTCCCCTGAGGACCAGAGTCACTCACCCTAACCCAGGACCAGAGTCACTCACCCTCACCCAGGACCAGAGTCACTCACCCTAACCCAGGACCAGAGTCACTCACCCTAACCCAGGACCAGAGTCACTCACCCTCACCCAGGACCAGAGTTACTCACCCTCACCCAGGACCAGAGTCACTCACCCTAACCCAGGACCAGAGTCACTCACCCTCACCCAGGACCAGAGTCACTCACCCTAACCCAGGACCAGAGTCACTCACCCTCACCCAGGACCAGAGTCACTCACCCTCACCCAGGACCAGAGTTACTCACCCTCACCCAGGACCAGAGTCACTCACCCTCACCCAGGACCAGAGTCACTCACCCTCACCCAGGACCAGAGTTACTCACCCTCACCCAGGACCAGAGTCACTCACCCTCACCCAGGACCAGAGTCACTCACCCTCACCCAGGACCAGAGTCACTCACCCTCACCCAGGACCAGAGTCACTCACCCTCACCCAGGACCAGAGTTACTCACCCTCACCCAGGACCAGAGTTACTCACCCTCACCCTAACCCAGGACCAGAGTTACTCACCCTCACCCTAACCCAGGACCAGAGTTACTCACCCTCACCCAGGACCAGAGTTACTCACCCTCACCCTAACCCCTGGGCACACCTGGACAGTGCTCAGTCACCTTCAACCTAATGAAAATTTATTTTGTTTTCCCTGAACTTGTATAAAATATTGGTGTCCACAACTCACATTTTACATTAAGACAACAGAAATGTTTAGTTTCTGCTGTTTATTTTGAAAACAGAAATCATTTTGTGCACAAAGGAGTTGGACTCCTGTGAATCTGATGCGTTCAAAAGTTGGTTTGCCACTGAAGTCATAAATTAAATTGACTTGACTTCATAAACCTTTGTGGAGCTGTGGGAACGTGTCTGAGAGCTGCAGATGTGTTTGTGAGGGAACTTACTTGGAGAAGATCCTGGACACGCCCTCGGAGTGGCAGTAAACCGTGTGGAAAAGCCACGAAAACGAAAGGCAGAGGACGGCTCCGAGGAAAAACATCCCGATCACCACCTTCTCCTGGACCGGAGCCACGAACGACATGTTAGGCCTCAACATGTACATGAGGCCCAGGCACAGGAAGAACAGGCAGCCTGTAAACAAAGTACTGTTACTACTACTACTACTACTACTACTACACATGTACATGAGGCCCAGGCACAGGAAGAACAGGCAGCCTGTAAACAAAGTACTGTTACTACTACTACTACTACTACTACTACACATGTACATGAGGCCCAGGCACAGGAAGAACAGGCAGCCTGTAAACAAAGTACTGTTACTACTACTACTACTACTACTACTACTACTACTACTACTACTACACATGTACATGAGGCCCAGGCACAGGAAGAACAGGCAGCCTGTAAACAAAGTACTGTTACTACTACTACTACTACTACTACTACACATGTACATGAGGCCCAGGCACAGGAAGAACAGGCAGCCTGTAAACAAACGCACTGTTACTACTACTACTACTACTACTACTACTACTACTACACATGTACATGAGGCCGAGGCACAGGAAGAACAGGCAGCCTGCACACAAAGTACTGTTACTACTACTACTACTACCATTCCTACTGCTACAGAAGCAGAAATATCTCATTCTAACCTGTCTAAAGTGTCCTTTTCCAGTTTTATTTTTTTGAGAACTTTGCAGTATTTTATCACTAATGTTGATTTTCTAAACACAAATCTAATCTTACTTCATGTTTATTCTCTAACTAAATTTGTTACTGCTCCTGTTCAGAGACTAAAGTGTCCTCGTCAACAAAACTTCAGAAAAAATGTATACATTCATATATATATATTTTTTTTTTTGCATAAATCTTTTAATCACCTTCTGCCCTGATCATAAACACCAAATACTTAACTAGTTTCAGAATTTTAACCCTTTTTATGCCAGTTTATGTGATGGCATCTACATTTTTTGTAAAAATCGCACACAAAAAATAAAATATTCTCAATGCAAAGTAGATTTTTTTAGGTTGAATTATTCCAGCCTTGGCTCTGTCACAGATCACCAATAACTTTTATTTAGATGAATTTATAATTCTTTTGTAGTAACAAAAGCAGTTTTAATTGGAGTTGTTTTTAGATTCTACAGAGCACAGTAAAAAATGATCCTTAAAAACAAATGTTGTTGTGATCTGTGACAGAGCCAAGGCTGGAATAACCTCCCCCTAAAAAATCCCCTTTGCTTTGAGAATATTAAAGATAATTCATTTTTTGTGTGTTTTTAACTAAAAATGTAGATGCTATTATATACAGTGGCATAAAAAAAAAAATATAATTCTGAAAATAATTAAATATTTGGTGTTTCTGATCAGGGCTGAAGGTGATTCAAAGATTTATGCAAAAAAAGTGGGAAAAAAATGAATGTATTGTTATGAAGTTCTGTGATGAGGGACACTTTTGTCTCTGAACAGGAGCAGTGACTTTTTTATGCAGGGCATCAGGGTTAAATAAATGTTTATGAAATGCTAAGAAGTCTGAGGCTCACATGAGACTGGAGAACTGTTACCACTACAGCCACCAGAGGGCAGCACAAGCTAACAGTAACTGTTGGGAAACAGGAGCTGTTGTTAAAGAACTGCTGTCTTTCACAAAAAACTAAGTTCCTTTTATTTTTGACTGAAAACAGCACAGTGAGGTTTGTTTACACAAACTGCAACACGGACCAAACTAATACAGTTTTACTCCAGACTTTGGCAAATTTTTAGTAAAATTAGTTTCTCATCCAATGCAGCTGAGAGTGTTTACTGACAACAACAACAGCAGCAATAATAATAATAATAATAATAATAATAATAATAATAATAAGAGCAGCTGGTCTGAAACAGCTCAGGTGGCCCTGAGGAGCAACAGCAAAACTGTTTTTGTCCATTAGAAAAATAAAAGCAGAGGAAGATTTTTAAATGTGTCGCCTCAAATCAGAAACCCACCTTGAAAAAACATTTTTGAGGAGCTCTTATTTTATTTTTTAATTTTGATGAATGAGTTTTTTAAACCAGCTTTTTAAATTTGAGGCATGGCTTTATTTTGATAAAACTCATTTTATTTATACGCTTTTATTTTTCCAGTGGACAAAAACAAATTTGGTGATGCTATAAACATGTATTTGAATTTTCTGTGTATTCCTTTTTAAATTTAAGGGATGAGTTTCATTTTAAGGCTAAATTTTAAAAAGAATATACCTCAGCTTTTATTTTTCAAGTGGAAAAAAATAAATTTGATATTGCACCTCAGGGCCACTGTAGTCCAACCGTCGCAGTAACAGTAACAGTATAGAACTGTTTCTTGCTCTTGTTTCTTCTGCGCTCCTGTCCCACACTGCCACCTACTGTTAATCCATTATGTGCCCCCACCCACCAGTTGAGAAGCCGCTGCATTAAACGCTGGCGTCAGCCCTCTGTGTGCGCCCTACCTAACAGATGTGTCCAGATGTTGCCGGTCTCCGTGTGGATCCTGAAGATGCTCCTGAAGCAGGCGCGGAACGAAGGCATGGGCGGCCGGTGACCGTGCAGCAGGAAGTCGTTGTCTTTGAGCCAATCAGGGAGCACGTCGTGGGGGATGACCCTCCACCGTCCCTCCCACATCTGAGGGTTTAACAGAGGAACAGCAGAGAACATCTCACGTTATCATCGCCGCTTCAGCACAGACACCGCCGCTGCCTGAGAGCGCGAGGGGAGAGGCAGAGGGGGGTTTATCAGAGGCAGCTGCTCCGTGTTTATCCTGCACCTCTGCAACGGGAGAGGAGCAGATTTCTGTTCGTGGCAGCGTCGGTGTCAAATGCACCGGAGGGGAGTTAAGTGAGGTAAATAAATAAAGTGTAGAGTGAAACTGACCCTGGGCTGGGTCTCTCTCTTCCAAAATACTGAGACAGAAGTTTGTTACTGTGCCTCTTTAGAGACTAACAGCTTACTATTGCTCAGTTAAAAGCATTTAATAGGTTTGAAATGAACTCTCAGGCCTCCTTTAAAACATCAGTTTCTTCCTCTTAAAGCCCTTTAGGTCTGGGTCACATTTAAAAATATAAAACATGAAGAAAAAAACTTATATTTTTACCTCTAAATGCAGTTTGTTTACATAATTCCACAGATTTGTAAATAAAAGATGAATTATTTCCTGTTTACAGATCCAAAGTGTTTTTGTTTGTGCAGGGATTCCCAGGCCTGATCAGTCTCTGATTCACCCTAACACTGATTTCATCCATTTTTACTTTGGCCTAAGGAATTATTTCCCACAATGCACAGAGAAAATGGTGGATCTGGTGGTGATGTTTTTGTTTGTGTATTGTTTAGCCTCTGACTGACAGAGTTACAGAGGAATTAACAGGATTTAACATTTCTGTATTGGAACGGCAGCAGAGGGAAAATAAGTGATTTTAATGGGAGTCAATGGGACTTAAAGGACTGAGAGAGGAAGAGAGGGAGGTTTTTAGTTGTGACAGAAGAAAAATTAAGAAGTAATGACAAAATGAGAGCAAAAAATGCATTTGAAAAACCTGGGGCTGAGGATTAAAAAGTGATATAAGTGAAGTTTAGATTAAAACATGAACAGAACTGTAGTAAAAAAGTGTACTGTTGTGTATAATTCATGAGAACGGCAATGTTATCATTTATTTAATTGTAAAGGCACACATGAATTTGAATACTGTGGAAAGTATTTCAGCAGTTCTGTGGACAATATTTTAACTTAGTGCTGTGTAAATGACTTACTTCTATAAACCTGTTCAAAATGCACACTTAACGTATTTTCCAAACTATAAGTGGCACTTTTTTCCATCGTCTGGCTCAGGGTGCGACGTATACTCAGGTGCGACTTATATATTAAAATATTTCAGGTGTTGGTTATTTTCACACTGACAGCCACCAGAGGGCGCTCTAGGCTTGTGTACCAGCATCTGCTGCACCTGTACCACTGACAATTTAAAATGTAAACATTAGCGCTAACAACTTAGGCTATAAAGACAACTGAGAAAGAGCGGAATAATTGGAAATGGAACTGATGCTGAGTCTGACGACAGCCACGCAGAGGAGGAAGCGGCGCTTCGTCTACCTCCGGAGTTGGCGGAGTTGTTCAGAAGCGACACCGAGGATGAAGAATTTAAAGGATTTAGCGATTAGGAGTGAGATGGTGAGTTTGGTGAACTTGTTATATTATGTTCTTTATGCTATAGTTATGTGAATAACTGTTAATATATTACGTTAACATACGAGACACCTATTCAGTTCGTTGTTTATGCTTCATGTAGCTGAATAACCATCAATGTGTTACGTTAGCATAGCGCACACCTATTCAGCCTGTGGTTCTCTATTCTATTATTACTATAACTTGCCTTTCAACATGAAATGTCTGTTCTTGGTGTCGGATTTTGTCAAATAAATTTCCCCCCAAAAATGCGACTTATAGTCCAGTGAGACTTATATACGTTTTTTTCTTCATCATTATGCATTTTTTGGCGAGTGCCACTTATACTCCAGAGCCACTTATAGACCGGAAAATACAGTATGGCCTTTTCCCAATACCAAGGCTGTAGGCAGACAGCCAGCCGTGTTTGTTCGATACACCAGACTACACTGCATGTTTCAGCCTTGCTTCCTCCTACAGAAGAGTATTATTAGGTGACTGTAAATAGCCCAGAGCAGTGACTGAGTGAGAAACTGAGGCAGGTCTTGGTCTGAGAAAACTACTTCATGGACCAAACACTGCTCTTGAATGAGATGCGTTCATGTTTTGGGTGACTGTACCTTATGCACGAACTCCTCCATCTTCTCCATGGCGTGGTGGGCCTGCAGCAGCGGAGTCATGCCCATGAAGCCTTCGTCGCTGCTGCTGCGCTTCTCCTCTTCCTCCTGCTCCTCGTCTTCATCGCTTCTGTCGTCCTCCTCACTCGCTCTCGTCGTGTCATCGCCGTCCACGACACTCTGAGCAAAACAGCAGAATAAATCCAAACAGTTAGAACACAGCCTGCATTTCCCTTGAACACATTCAGCAGGAGACAGAGGAGACGTTTTATTGGCCTCATGTGCCTCATGTGTGTAATCTTTATTGATTCAAGATTGAAATCTCTTGTTTTATGCAAAGCCTGAATGGTAAAGTTAAGAATAAAAGCAAAAATATATAAAGCACAGTAAAGTGTGGCTGCAAAACAGATGTTTAGAGTTGATAATTGCAAATGTCATTTCAAAAAAATAATAGTAGTAGAGTTTATTTCAGAATATAAGAAATAAAATATGTAAACCTGTATAAAAGAAACAAACAAACCAAAACAAAGAAGACAAGGCTGCCTTATGTTGAAAAAAAAAAACTCTTTCACCTTTGCCCAAAAGAAGTTGGAGGAAGTGCAAACTTATTAAATCCCACCCCTTCCCCACAGAATCCAAAATACATTTATCTGCTTCCTTTTTATCTTCAGTCATGACTTCTTCATTAATAAACATAATCATAGACTTTTTCTAACTTATACAAAAAAGACACTTGTTTATCAATAACATTAACCAGGCCTTCCAAATGAAATACTTGTCAACCTTCTACATTTCTATAACTTTATTATTACCAGTGTATTCCACAGCTTCAGCTTCTCTCAGTGCTGTTGGTCCTAACATTTTTAAATCAGGAACAACATTAGATGTACTTTTAAAATTATATAAATACATCATTTCAAAGGACCCTTTAACGCTTTGGGACATTTTCTTTTTGACAGTCATTTTTTTTCTCCACAATTTTTCCTTACTCTTCTATTAATCACAGAATCACAGAATTAGTTAGACTTTTTATTCATGCTTTGGTCAAAACTCCAACTACAGCAACCTCAGAGGGTCAAAACTCAAACAAACAAACTTTTATGGCATCCTTGTTATTTTTGCACTGCTTATCCAGAGCAAAGCCAGTTTCCCACCAAACGCAGACTAAAGTTTACAGACTTTATTGGAAAAGTACTACGTGATAAATGAGGCGTATTTATTGTTTACAACAACTTTTGAGCCTCTGGATATTTCTCTGTCAAAATACAATATCCAATAAGGCCTCAAAAGTTTAAACAGGCCTCCTTTAAAAAACATCCTGTTCTTCCTCTTAAAACCCTTTTAGGTCTGGGTCACATTTAAAAATATAAAACATAAAAAAAAATATATATTTTTGTTTTTTGCTTATTAACCCCTGTCCTCATCACAGAGAGCAAAAGTGAATTCATTTTTATATTTTTAACTCTAAATGCAGTTTGTTTACATAATTCCACAGATTTGTAAATAAAAGATGAATTATTTCTTGTTTACAGATCCAAAGTGTTTTTGTTTGTGCAGGGTCCAGTCCTGATCAGGTCTCTGATTCGCCCTAACACTGATTTAATCCATTTTTACTTTGCTCTGAAACTCAGGTTCTTCCTCTTAAAGCCCTAAGGGGCAGGGCTACACTCACTGTTATCCAATGGAATTATAAGGAATTATTTCCCACAATGCACTGAGAAAATGGTGGATCTGGTGGTGATGTGTTTGTTTGTGTATTGTTTAGCCTCTGACTGACAGAGTTACAGAGGAATTAACAGGATTTAACATTTCTGTATTGGAACGGCAGCAGAGGGAAAATAAGTGATTTTAATGGGAGTCAATGGGACTTAAAGGACTGAGAGAGGAAGAGAGAGAGGTTTTTATCTGTGCTGAAATTCTAAAATGTATTTATTAATGAACATCTTTGTCAAATATCATCACCCTGACATAAGAAATGACAAAATGAGAGCAAAAATACATTTGAAAAACCCTTGACTGTGGCAGATTAGACGCTGGACCACCACACAATGAAGCTCCTGACGACACAGATTCACACGGAGCCGCAGAGTTAAACATGTGTGAGCCACAGAGAGACTGTGAGGAACAACAGGAGACAGAAAAGCGATGAGACAGAGACGGACGCCAGAACAAGAGCAGCACAAAGACAGAAAGAGAGAGAAATCTGGTTGTGGATGTATAATGCATGACTAACCCATTTTAAAGACACTACACTGGCAGCAGGGTCTCTGGGAGGAAGAGTGGACTCAAACTAGGCCTGAACCGTCCTGAACAAATATCTGATGTGATTTTTCTGGGAGATATTGCAGCTGTGATTAGATTTGTGATATACCGTATTTTTTCGCACTGTAAGGCGCACCTTCAATGAATGGCCTATTTTAAAACTGTTTTCATATATAGGGCGCACCGCATTATAAGGCGCATAGAATAAAAGCTGTAAAAAAACTGTAAAAAGCTGTAAAAACTGTAGTGGCTGGGGTTGCATTATGCATCCACTAGATGGAGCTGCGCTAAAGGGAATGTCAATAAAACAGTCAGATAAGTCAGTCAGTCAAACTTTATTAATAGAATACAAACCAGCGTTCTTACAACTCCGGTCACTCCCAAAACAAGTTAGTGCATCACAATACGGTAGCGTATGTACAGGTAGCTCTTATTTGCGCCGCCCTCGTTGAAAACAATGTATTTCCAACTTCATTTGTCACAGTTCAAAGCTACATGAACAGCGTTCGAGCGCTCAGTTTTCTGTCCCCTCAATGTCGCAACTCTTCTACTGAGATGGAGCAAAGGCCACGCCTCCTTGTTCTTTTGCGGCAGGATCCATAAACACGCCTATGGCACACATGAACAGCTGGGACTGGAATTACCCTTTACCGTTTTTACCGCTGTCACTTCGGCGACGCCCCCTGAATACGGTAGCCATAATTAACCAACACTGATCCATATATAAGGCGCATCGGATTATAAGGCGCACTGTCGGTTTATGAGAAAATTAAAGGCTTTTCAGGTGCGCCTTATAGTGCGGAAAATACAGGTATTTTGTAAAATCAATGTTCAGTCCACAGTAAACATTTGAAGCATTTGATGGAGCACTGACACTGAAATATTCACTGCTGAACTAATCCAAGGAAGCACATGGCCTTCAGTTCATGTAGAGCTCTGAACTACAGCTGTACACTGCAAAACATCTGCATCTACATTAGTTACAATGACCTGAACTCAGCAGAAGCAAAATGATCTGTCCATGGGTAAGAAAACTCCACTTACCCCATAATAATAATCATCTTTATATCTATAGCACATTTCTGAACAAGTTCCAAAGTGCTTTCCAGTGCAAAATTACATAACATATCCAACAAAGAACCATGAACATGAAATATGATACAAGCCAATAAAAGACACAAGGCAAGACATATTACAACCACAAATAAAAAATAAAACCATAAAAAATATTACCTCAAATTAAAATACTGCAATATAAAATGCTTTTCTAATAAAAAAAAAAGTTATGGACAGATCATTCTGCTTGAAATAAGTAAAAATAACTTGAAACAAGTCAAATATATAGTAATAGTAAGTCTGATTGTGTGTTTATGTTTGATCAAGCCCTTTGAGGCGACTTTTGTTGTGATACTGGGCTTAACAAATAAAACTGAATTGAATTAATAAGTTTACATAATAAGTAAATAAACACAATCTAGTGAAAATTGCTCAAATTAAGATTAATAATCTGAATTCAAGTCATTCTAACTAATGTAAATCTTGACTTTTTGCAGTGTATACAGATTAGGATCCAGTGAGGATGGGATATTTATATCACCTAAATAACTGCGGCCTTTGAGATTTAATAATTGCAACAGTTTGAAGTGCGATTTCGATTGCAGTAGGGCAGAGTGTCAGGCCTACAGCAGACACTCTGAGCTTCTGTACGCTCTAAATCTGTCACTCAGCCTCTGTGTGTGACTCCGGGCTCTGTTTAATCATGCACGAGGTCGAATCTTAGTCGACTGCTCGGCTTCACGCGGCGAGACAGATCCCAGCCGCGCACAAACTGCTGCTGTCACAACACCAGACAGCGGATCCGGAGTCCTGTCGGGGGCTGTGGGTCACGTGCGCTGCGGCCTGTGCGTGCGAGCGTGAATGATAACCTGTGTGCTGTGTCCGTGCGCGCGCGGGACGTGCAGGTGCGGCGGCCTGCGCTCCAGATGCCGCCCGCCTCGCTCTGGACTCAAACTGGGGTCACCGTTCCTCTGAAGGCTATGAATAACTGTGGGCGTGCACGTGAGGCTGTGCATGTGAGAGTGCGCATGTGAGGGTGTGCACCATAAAGTTTGTCCTCTGTGCAATGTGCTGTCACCAGATTAGCCTCTGAATAAACTATAATATAATAATACACTGTGTGAGGATAAAACCAGAAAATGGCTCTGGACAGAATCTCATTCACAAAAAAACTGCTTGCTACACAGAATTGGAAAGGAAATAGCTGGAAGTAGAAAGTGTTAGAGTCAGAGCAGCACATCATAAGTGTGCACGTGCTCCCACTTGTTCCATTAAGAGGGATTTAGAGATAAATAGGAAGCATTAGCCCACAATCTGCCTCTCAGTGATTTATGAGGCACCTTTTCACAGCGAACACAGCGACTCCACACCATCCTGGAGTCGCTGAAGGTTACTCTGCACAAGGCACGCAATTCATCACAAAATTATTATTGTGTGTATATGTGTATGAAATATGTTGCAGTAACTATTGCAGCAGGTTATTTCAGCTGCTGTCAGTATCTCACTGTTGATTGTTGGAGCAATGCCTACAACCTGAAGGATTCTTACAATTACGCGATAATAAAACGTCAGATTATTGTTAAAAATGTGAAAATGTGAACAGAAATAACTGTGGTAAATAAAATCTGATGCTAAAAGTCCAGTACTGTTTCAAATGTTGTGGCGTGCAGAGAGTCGTGTGGGAAAACGGCAGTTCACAGATCCTCATTCTGATCCATAGATTTATCAGCACACTGTAAAACAGCTGCGAAAACTCGAAAAACTCAAGGAAACAGGATCCCTCAAGATTTTTGAGTATTGAGGCCAACTCAAAATCTCAAGTTTTCAACAATGGATATTTTTTGTTCACTTAATTTAACGTTCATATTAGGGCTGCACAATATATCGCAAAGTTATTGTTATTGCAATATCAGCAAACACAATATCCATATCCATATCACAATAACGCTGTGGTCTTCCATCTGACAGAGATTTACACTGAAGAATCATTTTCCACCAGAGCCTTAAAAGAACATGTGTTGTGACTAAATAAAAATGTTTAAAAAGTCCAGTTTTAGTGGTAATTTAATTAATTTAGTCACAGCTTAGCCTTGTTTTATTCCTGGTTTAGTCTGTGTTAAGTTTGGATTTTGTGGCTGTTTTGACTTGTAAATACAGGAACTTACATTTTTGTGAAATGTAGTGAATTTAACTTACTATGTTCCAAAAGTAGGCTCTGTTTTCAAATATCGCAATAATATCGTTATCGCAAGTTTTCAACATAGTTATTGAATATCGCATGTTTTCTCCATATCGTGCAGCCCTAGTTTATATGTCTAAAAGCTTTAAAAATGAATAAATTTAAAGTTTAGACGGTGAAACTCTGAGCTGAAGCGCGGCAGCAGACGGTGAAACTCTGAGCTGAAGCGCGGCAGCAGACGGTGAAACTCTGAGCTGAAGCGCGGCAGCAGACGGTGAAACTCTGAGCTGAAGCGCGGCAGCAGACGGTGAAACTCTGAGCTGAAGCGCAGCAGCAGGTGAAGCAGACGCTCGGCACTGATCCTGTGAAACCAGATCCACTCAGACCCAGAGAGAGAATCTGAAGTGGGGCAAGGTTCTAGGAAAGGTGGGCTATAATTCATCACACGTACAGCTGCACAGTGACTTTATCATCTGTGCCTTATTACACTACCACACTCCATTTTAAATGAAATAATGACCAAATTAAACCCTCAGCCCTGGCTCCTTTTAGGTTTTTCAAATGTATTTTTGCTCTCAGTTTGTAATTTCATATGTTAGGGTGATGATATTTGAAAAAGTGTTTATTTATAAATTAATTTTAGAATTTTAGCATTATAACTGAAACAAAATTTTCCTCTGTCACAGATAAAAACCTCTCTCTCTTCCTCTCTCAGTCCTTTAAGTCCCATTGACTCCCATTAAAATCACTTATTTTCCCTCTGCTGCCGTTCCAACACAGAAATGTTAAATCCTGTTCATTCCTCAGTAACTCTGTCAGTCAGAGGCTAAACAATACACAAACAAAAACATCACCACCAGATCCACCATTTTCTCAGTGCATTGTGGGAAATAATTCCTTAGGTCAAAGTAAAAGTGGATTAAATCAGTGTCAGGGCGAATCAGAGACTGATCAGGACTGAGAATCCCTGCACAAACAAAAACACTTTGGATCTGTAAACAGGAAATAATTCATCTTTATTTACAAATCTGTGGAATTATGTAAACAAACTGCATTTAGAGGTAAAAATATGAAAATGAGTTCATGTTTGCTCTCTGTGATGAGGACAGGGGTTAAAAAAAGTTCATGTTTTCTATTTTTAAATGTGACCCAGTGACCTAAAAGGGCTTTAAGAGGAAGGACCTGATGTTTTTAAAGGAGGCCTGAGAGTTAAGTGCAGACTTTCAGCTTTAATTTGAGCAATAGTTTAGGAACTGCAATTGCTCAAAGTCTGCACAACAATTTGATCTTGATTATTTCATTTTAAATTCAAAAAGGTAGGGCACAGGGCTAAGACGATGAAAACTGTGGATATATTTAGGGACCTGGAACTGGACACATGTTTTAAATCCCTAGTGGAAATACTGCCGTGTGTAAACTGAGGTCATGATGGAGGCTACGGTGTCAGATTTCTGTGTGAAGTGAGCGTCGCTGTGAGGAAGCCGAGGATCAGCTGCAGGAGCAGAGTCACGCGTTCAGCAAACTTCACTGCGTTATGTCATTCCTCCAGGCCTCAGGGCACAGGAAAATCACAAACTTATTTACATCAAAGATTTATAACCTACAGCACAGGGCGGGGACGGCTCGACTAAAACTGTGATTATGTTGCTCTACATTAATGTTTTCACTGGTGCCTAATTTAGAGAGTTCATATTTGTGCAGTGCATGTTTCATTGGCCATTTAAAACAATGGCAATTAAATTTAATAAGTTTCAAAAGAGACTGAATTATTAAATCTTCATCGTAAACACCACTAGGGCTGCACCATTCATTGAAATTTTAATTGTTGCAAGTAGCAAAGGCTGCAATTATTTGTGATTTAATGTCCTCTGTAGAGACTGGATGTTCTGTCCTCTCCAGAGTTTTAACCTGTACAGTTCTACAGACCTGAGCTAAAGGCTATGCTTCCTTGAATTAGTTATAAGTGAACATTTCAGCGTCAATGCTCCATCAAATGCTTAGAATGTAAACTGTGAACTGAACATTGATTTTAAAAAATATATCACAAATTGAATCGCAACCGCAACATATGTCAGAAAAATTGTGATAAGATATTTTTTCTAAATCGTTCAGGCCTAAACACCGGTGCTGTAATGTGTAGATGCATACTGTGCTCGTTGGCAGTAACGGAGACGGAAACAGTGAAACACTTTCAGTTTAAAGCCTCAGTGTAATATTAATATTTGACAAACATGCGATCGCTAATGAGGAGACAGAATTTGTCAAATACTGTCACAAATGAAAAATCTGAATAAATTTGGAACAAAAACAATAATGAGGTTGTGTGTAGTTTACTGTTGTTCATCTTGTTAGAAGTGAATGTTTTTGTAATGGTGTGGAATGGTAAAAGTAAAAAAATATAAAACATACATGTGATAAAAAACACCAGAAACTAAAAAAAACTCAATGCAACAGGATCCCTCAAGATTTTTGAGATTTGGGGCCAACTCACAATCTCAAGTTTTCAACAACTAATATTTTTTGTTCACCTAATTTAATGTTCATATGTCTAAGTTTTACTCTCTATAATTATTTTTTAAATTCATCTTACAGCCAACTTACTCTCCATTGTTGAGACAAAGTATTATTCTTTTGTTAAAATTTAGTATATTTAGTTTTTATTATCAATAATAATACTTTTTCTGAACACTGGATAGTAAGTTGTCTGTAAGAGGAGTTAAAAATAATGATAGTGAGTAAAACTTAAAATTGAAAGTTTTTAGACATATGAACGTTAAATTAGGTGAAGAACAGAAAATATTTGTTGTTAAAAACCTGCAGCATTGTTTTTCATCAGCACTCTCAGGTCCATCCGTTGCTTTACTAATAAATAATACAAAGTTGTTCCCACTTAACAGCTGCTGGTATCTGGAGCTAAACTGAAAAATAATACTTCCTCCAAAACAAAAACCTCAGAAAATCAGCGTACGCCCAGCTGCAGACTGGAACACAGACCCAGAGAGGAACCAGAAAATCCCCCGAGAGCCCACTCTGCTCAAGATTAAGTGAGGTACTTTTTCCTAAAAGCCCCACAAGGCCAGTCATACTCCCGCTCTCTCTTAAAAACATATATGCTTTTCCCCTCATTAGTGATTCTGTGTGTAGCCCTGACTAATGGCTTCTCTCACACGCAGCACATTTCTGCCTCTGTGTGTCTTTTTAACGTGTGGCTCTGATAATTAGCCCTGCTGTGCCACTCAGAGACAAGTTTGGAGCGAGAAGAGGAGGAGGAGGAGGAGGGGTTGTTCAGGAAGAATATCTCAAGATTTTTGTGAAAAATGTATCTTTAGGCTGAATGTAAACACAGTCACACAGCAGCATGGAGGTGGGTGGGACACAGGAAGCCACTGCGAGCCAATCAGAGCAGAGACAGAGCTGTGTGGACCACTCAGAGTGGAGGCAGAGCTGTGCGGACCGCTCAGAGCGGAGACAGAGCTGTGCGGACCACTCAGAGAGGAGACAGAGCTGTGCGGACCACTCAGAGCGGAGACAGAGCTGTGCGGACCACTCAGAGCGGAGACAGAGCTGCGCGGACCACTCAGAGCGGAGACAGAGCTGCGCGGACCACTCAGAGCGGAGACAGAGCTGCGCGGACCACTCAGAGCGGAGACAGAGCTCTGGACCACTCAGAGCGGAGACAGAGCTGTGCGGACCACTCAGAGCGGAGACAGAGCTGCGCGGACCACTCAGAGCGGAGACAGAGCTGTGCGGACCACTCAGAGCGGAGACAGAGCTGTGCGGACCACTCAGAGCGGAGGCAGAGCTGTGCGGACCACTCAGAGCGGAGACAGAGCTGTGCGGACCACTCAGAGCGGAGACAGAGCTGTGCGGACCACTCAGAGCGGACACAGAGCTGTGTGGACCACTCAGAGCAGAGACAGAGCTGTTGGGACCACTCAGAGCGGAGACAGAGCTGTGTGGACCACTCAGAACGGAGACAGAGCTGTTGGGACCACTCAGAGCGGAGACAGAGCTGTGTGGACCACTCAGAGCGGAGACAGAGCTGTGCGGACCACTCAGAGCGGAGACAGAGCTGTGCGGACCACTCAGAGCGGAGGCAGAGCTGTGCGGACCACTCAGAGCGGAGACAGAGCTGTGCGGACCACTCAGAGCGGAGACAGAGCTGTGCGGACCACTCAGAGCGGAGACAGAGCTGTGCGGACCACTCAGAGCGGAGACAGAGCTGTGCGGACCACTCAGAGCGGAGACAGAGCTGTGTGGACCACTCAGAGCGGAGGCAGAGCTGTGTGGACCACTCAGAGCGGAGGCAGAGCTGTGTGGACCACTCAGAGCAAAGACAGAGCTGTGGGGACCACTCAGAGCGGAGACAGAGCTGTGGGGACCACTCAGAGCAAAGACAGAGCTGTGGGGACCACTCAGAGCGGAGACAGAGCTGTTGGGACCACTCAGAGCAGAGACAGAGCTGTTGGGACCACTCAGAGCAGAGGATGGGCATCTGACGCGGAAGGAGGGGCGGGGCTCACCCTTGGACACTGTAACCTCCACACATTTTGAAGGAAGGAAACCAACATATGACTCACACTTGCACAACGCTCTCCAGGGAAAGATAGCGACTTGGAAACGACAAGAGGTGTTTAAAAACAGAAAAACACACGCGGCGCAGTGCTTAGGCTGCAAGTAAACCGACTCCTCAGCTTCTGTATCTCTGACCTTTGAGAGAAGTGCATTAACTCGAAGGCAGGTTATTTATACGACAGTGTGTGGAGCCCGGGGTGGTTACTGTCGACAGATGGGACAGAACACGAGGAGGTGAGTCTAGACGCCAACACATTAGAGGAGTAAAAAGCTCGTGCACAAAGAGAGGATGTGTAGGGGGTCCACCTGCGTGCACTGGCAATTGTTTCAGTTTTATCACTATTTCCCGTTTTTCTGGGCACAGTAAATCTACATACAGCAGTTTCGTTGTAATAACACAGATAATAACAATACAAAAAAATTGTTTTGAGTGGGACACAACCAGGGCTTGACTTTAACTTTTTTCTCCCTGTCCTTTTCAAACAGTTACTAGCCAATTAGTATTTCTACTTGGCAAGATTTACTAAGTTCAAATGTTTATTTTAATATTTTATAGCATACAATAAGATTAATGAAATGTAGAGCTTGGTTTTATGTAGTCAAGGATTTATCAAATATGTGGAAAACAGGTTTACCCAGGCAGAATCAATGTGAACTTTTTGCAACAACATGTGTTTTGTAGTTGTTTTTTCCTCAGATCATGATGCATTACTCTGTACTGAATGAGGTGCTCACTCAAACGCCTCTAAAGTTAAGACACATGCATAAAATCCAGCCGGCCAAAATAAAAATCTGCTCACATCTGGCCGGTCGGCGAGCGCTGATGTCAATCCCTGGACACAACCTACAGCAAAGAGCAACTTCACACTTTTTTCATGCAATATTCAGCAAAAAATTATGCACAAACTAACTAACTTTAATCTAAGAACAACTACTATTAAAACTGTTTCACTCCACATAGGTAAGACTTATATCCAGAGGTGGAGAGTAATGAAGTAAATTTACTTTAGTAACAGTAATGAAGAGAATCTGTACTTTACTGTAGTAGTATTTTTAGGGGTAACTTGCTACATTTACTCCACTACATCTAAAAGATAAATATAATACTTTTTACTCCACTACATTTGTAAAAAAGCAAAAGAAACTTCTGCAGAGAAATTGTCTTAAAACTGAAAGACCAACCAAAGGAAGGGTGAGAAGCACTGACCAAGCCCAAAAGAAAAACTCTCACCAACAAAATGTCCTAAAATAGTCTTAAACTGAATTAAACGGGATACTCGGGACAAACTAAAGTGGAGAAGGGTTTTTGTTAATCTGATGGTAACGGGCTGATGTTTGTTTGGTTACTGGTGGTTGTGTAAACAAAGGGACACACCAATCTCTGGAGGGCTTATTCCAAAATGTACTGAAAAACAGGAAATAAAAGAATGTTCCTTTAGCCAGTAATGAGAAATGTTAAACTATCATTCATGTAACACATCTAATGGTGAGGGATATGGCTGTAAACAGGATGTGTGTCTGTGTCATTTTACCCTTCACCTACCTGACCACAACAAAAACTGCTAAAAAATTCAAAGAGAGGCCTGCGGGTGTTAAGACGGTTTGCCTTTGGCACAGAGGGCCCCTGGCGTCTTCTCTCAGGTGTCAGGGTTGTGTTACAGCAGGTAAAGAAACTCACAAACGCAGACACGCCCCACACACACGCACTATTGTGTTTCAAAGCTTCAACAATGAGCTTTGTCTAAACACCGAGTCTCTCAGAGCTTTGTCTGCTGCTGCTGCTGTTGTTATGCGGTCGCTTTGACAGTTTTACTATTCACACATCTTTAGGCAATGCTTCCAGAAAAAAAATTGACAGCAGTATAAACAGATTTATTTTTGAGCCTTGTGAGTCAAGTATTCAATCTTCAGGAGACCCTGAAGAGAAAGGAATAGTGAGGCACGAGGAGCTGAAGCGTAATTTGTGTGGTACAGAGTCATTAGCAGCGAGTACACACGGCCTCGGAGCTGCGGAGGAAGTCGATAATAACTGGAGGTGTTTGGAAAAGCCTGCTAACACATCACATACAATCAAACTGTGAAAACTCATTCTAGCAACCTGCTGTTTGACACGAGACACTGATTTTACACATTTTAGCAGTGAAGGCATTTGAATTTCTTACATTAAAGCTGCAATGAGCAGTATATATCCTCATATTTCATAAACATTACCTACGTGTGTCCCAGATATGAGGTAAAAATGTTTAAATCAATTAGTTAGTAACAGTACATGCTGATTTATTAACAATTAAAAATATATTTTACATAATGGACCAAGTTGTTTTTGTTTACATTTTTTGTTTTGGTTCTAAAACTGCATCACCGATCGTCCAATCAGAAAAGAGAGTTTTGCATTTAGACTGCAGTACTGTTTTAAACCAGTAGGAGTGCTGCTGCTTACAGGAGCTTTAAGTCGTTTGTTTTTTACACAAACTGATAACTGGAATTGAATGATGAAACTGAAAATCATATATTATTATCCCAGTGACGAACAGGCCTTAGGCAGGAACACTCAGGACGACGGAGGAGTTAGTCAGAAGGTACGAGGACAAATACACTTAATTCATTTTCACATTCATACTGTTGGAGGCAATTTTAGAATCACTAATTCACCTGTACATATGTCATTTAATGTTGGGAAGAAGATGGACGACCAGTACAGAAGCCACTGACCAAACTCCCTGCGAGGTTCGTATCGTAAGTATATGAGACAAACCTGAGAGCATTTCTTGTTCTCATCCAATGACAATGAACTAAACTAAGCCAATCAGAGAGAACACATAACTGAGCATCAGAACTGCACAAATAAATGTTTTTTAAAAGGATTGTGTCCTTGCTTTAGATACAGATCCCTGAATGTTGCTAGTGCCTCCTTTGCACAATCTGTACTAGGACAATACTTTCCTACAAACCAATTTAACTTAAGGCTCTGCAAAGCTGTGCTCAAACAGACACAGCAATGAGTGCAACTAAACATGTTTTTGTCTAATTCATGACTCACATTTACCACCATGCAAATACAAAATGTTAAAAGGAGAACCGGTTCTCCTTCAGGTTTGTAAAAGATGGACACAGCTTTCAATTGTTCTGATAAAACATCTGTTTTACGTTTTTACACTGTTCAGCTCAGAGCTTGAACAACAGGTCAGCTCTGGTTACCAATATACTCTGCTGCTTACACCTCCTGTTCTATTATTAATACTGGCGTTAAACCTGGCTGCTCCATTATTAACACTGCCGTGTGTTGTCTTCAGTGGCTCTCATTTATCACCTGTGCAGTACACCAAAAATTGGCGTAGCTCATGTTTGAGACTTGAACAGGAGGCTGAGTTCCTCTCTAAGTCTAACCTGGGAATAAACGCCTGTGGTCAAGTCAAGCAAGTTTTGGGATTGATGGAAATGGCCATGGGCGTACGATAGGCAGGTCCTGCGTTTGATTATGGGAGCGGACTTTCTGTGTGGTCTGCATGTTCTCCCTGTGTCTGCAGCTCAGGACAAACCCTTCCTCAGACCATAGTCACCATGATGACAAATAAAGCACTTTGCGTACTTTACTTCTATCCAACACCAGCTGGGGATGTGGTGTAAACAGAAATGAATGCATTAACACTCTCTTACTTGTTTTTCCTAAGAAGGACAGTGTGGTTCCTCTCAGAGTGAAGTGTTTCTCTCTGGTTTGATTTGTCTCTGTCCCATCACAGTCGTTTATCTGCAGCGTCTTACAAAAGCAGAAGCTCACCAAGGTAGCGTAACCGAGCTAATTTAATAACTTCTCTGAGCTGAATTACGACAGTTAATGTTTTCATTCGTCACCTGTTGGTGGATTTCAGACAAACCCTAGCAGCAGTTTAGCAAGCATCGCTGTTTGTTCTGTTTAATGTTTTTACCTTCTGACTTTCATAAGGCAAGTGTCCAAGTAGTGTGGAATGTAGGGCTGCACAATATATCGCAAAATTATTGTTATCGCGATATCAGCAAACGCAATATCTGTATCATAAGAATCTAAATATATGGCAATAACGCTGTGGTCTTCCATCTGACAGAGATTTACACTGAAGAGCCTTAAAAGTGAAAAGTTAAATGTGTTGTGACTAAATAAAAATGTTTTAAAAAAGTCCAGTTTTAGTGGTAATTTAATTAATTTAGTCCCAGCTTAGCCTTGTTTTATTCCTGGTTTAGTCTGTGTTAAGTTTGGATTTTGTGGCTGTTTTGACTTGTAAATACAGGAACTTACATTTTTGTGAAATGTAGTGAATTTAACTTACTATGTTCCAAAAGTAGGCTCTGTTTTCAAATATCGCAATAATATCGTTATCGCAGTTTTCAACATAATTATAGAATATCAGCATGTTTTCTCCATATCGTGCAGCCCTAGTGGAATGTCCCTAATTCATACTTGTACCAGCCCCAGACCCTGCACTTCAACCAAGTGTGTAGTGCGCCATTTTCAGGACAGTGCCACACACAGCGTAAAACATATCGCCACACTAAACCTTCATCTGAAATCTAAATATCACAGTCCTTCGTAACATCTGTGTGTGGCTCTTACCCCGTTATGTGAGTGGCACGCTGCGGCGCTGAGGTGATTAGTTGAAGAACCTGAGGTGGAGGTCTCCCCCTTCTCCCGGGGACTCATGGGATCTGTAGGCGTTTTCTCTGTGGGCTCTGGGATGTTAGCAGTTCTGTGGCGCAGCACGGACGCCATGCCCTCAGCCCTGCTCGTCTCTCCTCCGTCCAGCTTGTGGCGCTGGACACTGCGCTGGGGGAACCTGGGTGATGTACGAATCCAGACGTGGCCCAATCTGACTGGACTGGGCAGAAACATAGACAAATATAAGACTATAGTTGTGATTTAATAGAAGCAGATGTAATGTAGAAGAACAACCTGGAGTCTGTGGGAGGTGCACGGAGGTGGCCGCTCAGATGTTTACTGCAAAAGTCTAGGAAGAAAGAAGGAAAGAGACAACAAATATATAATTACTTGAACTTAGATGACTGTATTTTTGTGAATGGTTTCTTTGTTGGTTAGACTGTTAGCTTGTTAGCAAGATAACTCAAAAGGAATGGTCAGATTTTAATTAAATTTTTCAGGAAAGGTTAGTGCAAAAAAGTTTTTGGTTTAAAAAGCATCACCGTCTGTTATTAGTTAACCTAACTTAAAATGTAAATAAAAAGGCATAGTGCACAAGAGCAGTGCATAAATCTCGAGGCTCTGTAGTTCTTCTCTGACAGTTAATGGTTAGTTTAGGGTCTACCACAGACAGCTGCTGAATGATGAGGTGTCAAAGACAGGAAGACGTTCACCCACAGAAAATTCATGTTCATTTCACTGTTTCAGCATCAAGAGTGGATTAAATAAATAAAACTGGTTTAATTCAAATGTTTTAGTACATTAAGATCAAGGCTTAAAAAAACTTTCCTTCCTGTTTTTATCTCTAAGGCCTTCAACACGAGAACGTCTCATGTGTTTCTCATTTCTGCAGTGTTCCTCTCTAACGTTGCGTAAACAATGAGATCTGCAGCTGCTGGTTCACATTCCCAACATCTGTGTTTACTGCAGGTTTCACCCACTACGAATACAACTCCCTCTGCACAACACTACACATACTACTCTTCAGAACATAACTACGCTCCAGGACATAACTACACTCCAGAACATAACTACACTCCAGAACATAACTACACTCCAGAACGTACTACGGTCCAGAACATAACTACACTCCAGAACATAACTACACTCCAGAACGTACTACGGTCCAGAACATAACTACACTCCAGAACATAACTACACTCCAGAACGTACTACGGTCCAGAACGTACTACGGTCCAGAACATAACTACACTCCAGAACATAACTACACTCCAGAACGTACTACGGTCCAGAACGTACTAGGCTCCAGAACATAACTACACTCCAGAACATAACTACACTCCAGAACATAACTACTCTTCAGAACATAACTACACTCCAGAACATAACTACTCTTCAGAACATAACTACACTCCAGAACATAACTACACTCCAGAACGTACTAGGCTCCAGAACGCACTAGGTTCCAGAACGCACTAGGCTCCAGAACGCACTAGGCTCCAGAACACACTACGCTACAGAACGTACTAGGCTCCAGAACGCACTAGGCTCCAGAACGCACTATGCTCCAGAACGTACTAGGCTCCAGAACACACTACGCTACAGAACGTACTAGGCTCCAGAACACACTCCGCTCCAGAACACACTACGCTCCAGAACGTACTAGGCTCCAGAACGTACTACGCTCCAGAACGTACTAGGCTCCAGAACGTACTAGGCTCCAGAACGTACTACGCTCCAGAACGTACTAGGCTCCAGAACGTACTAGGCTCCAGAACACGCTACGCTCCAGAACGTACTAGGCTCCAGGACACGCTACGCTCCAGAACGTACTAGGCTCCAGAACACGCTACACTCCAGAACGTACTAGGCTCCAGAACACACTCCGCTCCAGAACGTACTACGCTCCAGAACACACTCCGCTCCAGAACACACTACGCTCCACAACATAACTCCGCTCCAGAACACACTACTCGCCAGAACATACTCCGCTCTAGAACACAGTACGCTCCAGAACATACTACTCTTCAGAACATAACTACTCTTCAGAACATAACTACACTCCAGAACACCCTCCGCTCCAGAACATACTACTCTTCAGAACATACTACTCTTCAGAACATACTACTCTTCAGAACATACTACTCTTCAGAACATACTACTCTTCAGAACATAACTACACTCCAGAACATAACTACACTCCAGAACATAACTACACTCCAGAACATAACTACACTCCAGAACATAACTACACTCCAGAACACACTACTCTCCAGAACACACTCCGCTCCAGAACACACTACGCTCCAGAACACACTACGCTCCAGAACACACTACGCTCCAGAACGCACTACGCTCCAGAACGCACTACGCTCCAGAACATAACTATGCTCCAGGACACAGTACGCTCCAGAACATACTACTCTTCAGAACATAACTACACTCCAGAACACAATACGCTCTAGAACACACTACGCTCCAGAACATAACTATGCTCCACAACTAAATTACAATGTACAAATAAAATATAAACCAATAAAATATCCTACAGTGAACTGTTGCCTTACAAGAAGAAACGATTGATAAAGCAGTTATGTCAGTGAATTAGAACTGAGATGGTAATTTCCTTGTTTTATATTTAGTATTTAAATCCATTTAATTTCCCTTTTGTGGTGGCCACAGCAAATTAGATTAGAGGTCACTGTTAAAAAAGGGCAGCGGAGAGTTGACCTGTTCCATAAACTCCAGTCATTTGGTGTCGATGAGAATATCCTGAAAGTCTGTTATCATGTTTACTGAAAGTTATCTCACTTTTTCCTTTATTTCTTGGTTTGGTGGTCTATCAGTGAGAGATAAGAACAGCCTGAAAAGTATTGTCAAATGTGTTCAAAGTTCAAGTCCAGCAGAAAGACCTTGCCTCACTGTGGGAGAGCCAGGTTGTCAGGAGCTGGACGGACCTTAGACCAAAACCAGAGGCACATTTTATCTTCAGGTTTTACTTTAATGCCCTCAGGTCGGTGTTATCACAAGCCTCTGAGTAAAACAAACAATATTCCAAATCCTTTAATCCATCTGCAATCACACTGAACTCTGTTCTTAAATCATTATTATTATTTATCCATGAACTTTTATTGATTTTCTACTTCATTTTAACTGTTTTATTGTTTCTAATTGCTTACAGTCTACTCCTATCTGATCTTGTTTTATTGATGACTCTTAGAAGCAGAGCCAGAGCTGTGCAGGTGCGAGTTTGCTAAACTTCATGTCCTCCTGAGATATGAGTGAACTGTTGTGGCCTAACCTACTTAAACTACACCTGTTACTGTTTGTGGTCTGTCTGTGTTGACCAGGTTTCGGCAAAAAATTGCCCTTTAAGGGACCAATAAAGTTTTCTGATTCTGATTATCTGCCTCCCGGCATGCTGGACGCCGTTCCTGAACCAACCATCTTCATTTGTCTGGGCTTGGGACTGGCACAAAGAGTGTAGTGGCTTGTGACCACTTTTTAGGCAGAACTGTACATGTATTCAAATGAATAGTAGCTAAACTGGCGCACGTTTGTAACCGTTTCTAGGACGCAACAAACAATACCAACAACAGTGCAGGGGGAGGAAGAGTGAAACATCGGCGGCACCACAATGAGGCACAAAGAAAAACCACCAACTTAAAAAAAAGGCAAGAAAAAAATAACTAGAGTGACAGGAACAGCACATAACACAGACGATTAGAATAAAAAGACTGAGATGAAGCAGAAATAAGCGGCACAAATGGAAATCAAACCCTTTCCCAATCAATCCTTCAGCCTTTTCTTCTACTTCATCATCGACTCTTTTGCAAAATTACACAGATAATGGTTGTCTTGAGTTACTGCAACCCCATTTTTTGTGCCATGATCAAAACTGCGATTTCATGCTGGGATCTTAAAAGCATGGGGAAAAGAGCTGTTAAGCTTCTAATAAAATCTTGATTTTGCAAAAACGTTTTGTTAGAATTGCAACCCATTCTAAGCCACTGACATCATAAATCCAAGATTCTTAATATTTATGATAGAAATGTTTATCAAATTTGTATTTTTATGCTCAAAATCCAGTTTAATCAAAGTACCATACCTGAGCATTTCATATTTTATTTCAAAACTATTTCAGAGGTTTGTCGCAATAAAACTCATTAAAATCCAGACTTCCATTTGCCAAAATCTGGAACGTCCAGAGCCCGGTTTAAGATACTGAGGCTCCAATTACAGTAAACACGTCAGTTTTTGATTAAATCTTGTTGATTTTTTAAACTTTTAACTGTTGTTCTATTCTATTTATGAAGAACGCTTACTGTGTTAACTGTAATTTTAATTTAATGTAAGTTTTGTGCATGTATTAAAAGGTGAAGGGCTTTAAAATTTTGCCTCTTCCCTGCACTTATACTGCTCTTTTTATATACATTTTGTAAATTTATTTGGTAATTTTTATTATGTGCAAAATAAATAAAGTACTGAAGAAGTATTGTTGTAGCTAGAGCCAGACAACCGTGTGATGGTCAAAACCTGAGCTCTACATGAAACTTAAACTGCCTATAGGTTTGCGCACTGGAAATAAATACCATAAGAAAAGGAAAAATTACACCTCATGCCCTGTCTTCTCAAATCCACTCTTAGGACTTTGAGCTGGGAGTTTTTGTGGCTTTTTAAAAGAGCTGTAAAACAAGATTAGAGGGTTACAAAAACCTTGTGCGTTTGTAATAACGGCTGCCTGGCGTCCTTTACGATCGACTATCTGGCCAAGTTTGGAAGTTGGACGGGGAAGCTGCATAAATCCACTCGGCCAACGAAGACTGGGCTCACACTGAGATAAATGTTTGACGATTAAAGTTGATAACATATCATTATCACCATCAAAGAGGCTATATTTCCATAAAACTGATCAGTTTAGGTCAGTAATGGGTCAATAATTGATTTGTTTTTGTATGGTTCTGGAACAGCGTCTGGAACCATGTTTTTCACGGTGCGAGACAGACACTGACTCCCACCACAAGGGGTCAGCAAAGGAACAAATTATCTGTTTTAGTGCAGTGATTCTCAACTGGTGGGCAGGGACCAACACTGGGACGCAGAACCATTTTCAGTGGGTTGCGGGCCTTTGCCAAGGAAAAAATAAAGTTTAATAATAATAAAAAAAACAACAAAAGGAAAAAAAAGGTAGCAGAAAGGGGCATGAGGTGTACAGAGGAAACAACAAAATCCAGTTCTATGATGTCACTGTAAGACGAGGCTGAAGTTACTGACGCGAAGAGTTGTGGCTGGAAATTGCCAGGTGGCTCTTGCTACAGAGATTGTTAACCTGGTTAAATAAAGGTCAAAAATTAAAATAAAAACATTTAAATGTAGCTAACTGAATGTAGAAGGGAACAGTTCCCTATCGAGCATCACCGTGGGCTTGGTTTCTCTTTAAATGTGTTCTCTTTTGTGTTGGCAGACTGTGATATTCTGACATTAGACTGTCTCAGGTTCACACTGCACAATCTGTTTATTCCAGACATTCATTATTGAGTGATAGTGAGTCCTGAAGCCAGACCGGTTGAGAGCCACTGTTTTAAAGAATACTTTACTATAGAAGGGCTTTGTGTCTCAATGGATAGCACAGCATTTACCCCTGAACTAGAACATCTCATTTCAAGCCTAGTCTGGGCTCTGTGACTTTACCACTTCGCTCTAAAGGTTTCTATTTCCAAAAAAATGAAAGGAAAAAACTGCATACTCAAAGTGAACGAGGGGATTTCCTTGTAACATTCACAGGTAATGACTCACTGAGGACGCAGTGACAATAAATGCATTAACCCAATGTTCTAAACGCATAAACCATCCGTTTAACATCCATTTTCCCCCAATTAGCCACTTCATAGGCTTCAGTTATGTACTGGTTTTAGTTCTTATGAAAACCTTTTAGCGTCTGCTCATTTCTTTCCCCGCTGAAGTTTGGGAAGTGCCACGGCTGGGCCCTGGGCGACGGTTTAACCTTGAGAAGGCGGCAGCGAAATGGACACACGGCTAAAAACAGCACCGAGGCCTGGAGGAGGCGCACATGTGACCGTCCGGGTGAACTAAGGCTGACCACACACGCAGTCACTGATCACTACTTTCTGTTTCAGCAGCAACACTTCCCTTTTCCAAATGAACTGGTTTGTATCTTTCACCTTTACCCTCATTTTATCCCTCAGGCGTCCTTAAAAACATCAGGTTCTTCCTCTCAAAGCCCTATTCGGTCACATTTAAAAATATAAAAAACATACCATACCAACTTTATTTATAAAGCAGCCAGTCGGCCAAAGTGCTGTACACAAGTCATTAAATAAATAAACAGTAACAATACAAGAGACAAAGACAAATCATTATACAACATAAAATATAAATAAGACACAATAAAATACTACTCAAATTAAAAAATAAAATTTGAGTAAAACAGGAAAATAAAACCATCTCACACTGTGTTAAAAGCCAGTGCAAAAAGATGTTTTTAAAAGTGATTTCAAAACAGGCAGAGACTGGGCTGATCTCTGTCTGAAACATGAAGAAAAATACTTATATTTTTAACCCTAAATGCAGTTTGTTTACATAATTCCACAGATTTGTAAATAAAAGATGAATTATTTCCTATTTAAAGATCCAAAGTGTTTTTGTTTGTGTATTGTTTAGCCTCTGACTGACAGATCTGTGAAGACTCTCACTCGTCCAGGGTAAATGCATCGCAACAAAAGTTTAAAAAGCAGTCATCTGGATTAGATTTTTCAAGTAGAAGACGTTTCACCTCTTATCCAAGAGGCTTTCTCAATTCTGAAATGAACTGGTAAGAGAGCTGGTTTATATTCTTCTAGGAAGGAGGAGTTTAGACCTGAAACTAAATTCTATTGGTCAATGTGACCATGAATAGCCTGAGTGGTTTCGGGTCATTAGGAGTCCTTTGTCCTCAGCTGGAGTGAGAGTCGTTAACCCTCCCCAGCCTGGGCAGCTCCTTCAGATGTAAATGACCTGAGTGAAACTGGTTTGTTTTGTTTGGGTTTCAGGAGACTGTTGTAGACAGAAGGAAGGTTGTATCTGAGACCACCATTTCTGTTTAAAGAAGGTTTATCTTTTTTGACAAAGATTGCTTCTTTCACTCCTCGCTCCTCGCTTGTTGGCAACACAGAGCATCATGTTAGGAATTCACAAGACTTTGCCAACAAAGTCAAACATCTCCAGCTGGATTCTGATGAGACTATTGTGTCTTATGATGTGACGTCCCTGTTCACCTGCATCCCCACCACAGAGGCAGTAACGGCTGTGAGGATGAGACTGCTTCAAGATGGAGAACTGCAAGAGAGGACAAACCTGACACCGGACCACATCTGCCAACTACTGGAGGTGTGTCTCAACACCACATATTTCCAGTTCAGAGGAAACTTCTACAGGCAAAAACACGGCTGTGCTATGGGCTCCCCAGTCTCCCCCATTGTGGCTCATCTGTACATGGAGGAAGTTGAGAGGAGAGCTCTTGACTCATTTCCAGGTTCAACTCCTAGTCACTGGTTCAGATCTGTGGATGACACCTGGGTGAAGATCAAAATCCAGGAAGTGGAAGCTTTCACAAGGCATATTAATGCTGTGGACCAGAACATCAAGTTCACTCGTGAGGATGCCACGGAGAACAGCCTAGCCTTCTTAGACTGTGCAGTTATCATTGGAGAAGACAGGCGGCTCCGTGTGGAAGTGTACAGGAAGCCCACTCACACAGACCAGTACCTGTTATTTGATTCAAACCACCCACTACAGCACAAACTCGGTGTGATCAGGACACTGCAGCACAGAGCCCAAGAGGTTCCCACAAGCTCGGAGGGAAGGAGGAAAGAAGAGCTACATGTCCGCCAAGCCCTCAGAACCTGTGGATATCCCAACTGGGCCTTCTCCAAATCCCGAATGACAAGAAAACAGGACAGGAAAGAACAGGAGCAAGAGCCAAAAAGGAGCAATGTAGTCATTCCGTACATCTCCGGCCTATCTGAGAAACTTAAAAGGATTTTTAGCCAACACAACATCCCGGTTTATTTCAAACCTGTTAATACTCTCAGACAAAAACTGGTTCACCCCAAGGACAAAATTCCCAGTTACAAACAGAGCAATGTTGTGTACTCCATCCACTGCAGTGAGAACTGTAATGAACAGTACATTGGAGAAACCAAACAACCTCTGCACAAGCGGTTATACCAACACCGCAGGGCCAACTCCAGTGGACCTGAATCTGCAGTACACCTCCACCTGAAGGCCACAGACCACTCCTTTGAGGACAGTGAGGACTGACAGAGTTACAGAGGAATTAACAGGATTTAACATTTCTGTATTGGAACGGCAGCAGAAGGAAAATAAGTGATTTTAATGGGAGTCAATGGGACTTAAAGGACTGAGAGAGGAAGAGAGGGAGGTTTATCTGTGACAGAAGAAAATATTTTTTATCTGTTGTGACACTGAACTTCTAAAATGCATTTATTAATGAATATCTTTGTCAAATATCATCACCCTGACATAAGAAATGACAAAATGAGAGCAAAAATACATGAAAACCCTAAAAGGAGCCAGGGCTGAGGGTTAAAGAAGGTTAAAGCCAGATTATAATCTGTGGAGTCAGTATTTTAACACCGTCACATTTTATTTTCTCTTGACACAACAGACCCAAGGATACAACCTCAGTAGCATTCATCAGCGTTACTGTCCTCCGAGCATTGATTGTATTTGACTGATATTGACCCCACAGACCTGAGATCAGTGTCTGTAACACAGAAACTAAAGTCTGTAGAGACTTAAGCCTGTGTGGCCCCTGCAGCCGGCTTTACAGCAGGAACACGCTTTCATCTGGACACCAAGCAATTTTTATCAAGCCTCGCTGTATGGGAAAGATTAATTGATTTTACCTTCTTTGGAGCGATATCAAAGTCAATTTTTTTGCTGATTCTGATGGACAACAATATAAAAGTCTTTAAAATAGCATTATAGCAACAGCAATTAACTAGGGCTGTACAATTTGAATTAGCAAATCCCAAAGGCTGCAGTTATTCAGATGATATAATCTCCTCTGCAGAGAGCAGAATGTCCTGTCTCACCAATTAATCAATTAATCAGATAATGAAGCATGTGTGGTTAAAGTTGGTAACAACTTGCAGTGTTTTATAGTTCTTGTTAAAAAGTTGGAAAATTTGACCAAAAGTCACTTAATTTTTACAAAATTTTAACCACACAAAGCTACGACTGTGTCACTGGAGGACATTTGGATAGAACATACACACAAAAATATTTCTAATCAATAACCCTAATTGTACATAGTTTTTATCTGTTTTTGTTGTTTACTGCTCTGTGTTGGTAATAAACCTCCTCTCAGCTCAGGGCAGGAGTTTGTGAATACTCCAGGTAACCATTAAACAGTTACTAAATTAGTTGACATTTATTTCAATAATGGATTATAATCCATTAATCTGATTAGCCCTAGCTCAGACCTGACCTGAGTCTGTGGCTCCTTTTGTTAGTTCAGCAGTGAATATTTCAGTTTTCTCTCCATCACAGACTTCAAATGTAAACATCATCGCAACTACAATATCTGTCAGAAAAATCACAATTAGATATTTTATGTAAATGGTTGAGCCCCACATTTAACCTGGGCCGTCCTTACACAGCGCCTCATTACTGAGCCACAGACTTCCACAGCGGTGACGTTAGCCTTGGTCACTGCACTACAGTACTACATACTCAGTACTACATACTCAGTACTACATACTCAGTACTACATACTCAGTACTACAGTACTACATACTCAGTACTACAGTACTACAGACTCTTCCACAGCGGTGACGTTAGCCTTGGTCACTGCACTACAGTACTACATAGTCAGTACTACAGTACTACAGTACTACATACTCAGTACTACAGTACTACAGTACTACAGTACTACATACTCAGTACTACAGTACTACATACTCAGTACTACAGTACTACATACTCAGTACTACAGTACTACAGACTCAGTACTACAGTACTACAGACTCTTCCACAGCGGTGACGTTAGCCTTGGTCACTGCACTACAGTACTACATAGTCAGTACTACAGTACTACAGTACTACATACTCAGTACTACAGTACTACATACTCAGTACTACAGTACTACATACTCAGTACTACAGTACTACAGACTCAGTACTACAGTACTACAGACTCAGTACTACAGTACTACAGACTCTTCCACAGCGGTGACGTTAGCCTTGGTCACTGCACTACAGTACTACATAGTCAGTACTACAGTACTACAGTACTACATACTCAGTACTACAGTACTACATACTCAGTACTACAGTACTACATACTCAGTACTACAGTACTACAGACTCAGTACTACAGTACTACATACTCTTCCACAGCGGTGACGTTAGCCTTGGTCACTGCAGAGCTGTGAGGAGGAGGCGGCTCCAAAAATCAATTCAACACAGACAGCGCCCACAAAAACACACAATAAAAGAAATAAACGCTGGAAAGAGACGGAAGAAAGAAAAGGCACCCACGAGCCAAAAAGTCAATGGATATTGATCTATTTTCTTCTCCTCGAGGAGGAACGAGAGGAGAACACGGAGTGGGAGCAGAAAGTGGAGTGAACAGAAGTTGTAGCGATTACTGACAAGAAACTACAAGTTCTACTCAACTTTGTTTAAACAACAGAGCTTTGGCTTTGTCCCTGAACACACAGCCCACACAGGTCACGCTCATACATACTCAGTACTACATACTCAGTACTACAGTACTGTAGTACTGTGTATGTAGTACTGTAGTACTGTAGTACTGTAGTACTGTGCATGTAGTACTGTAGTACTGTAGTACTGAGTATGTAGTACTGCAGTACTGTAGTACTGAGTATGTAGTACTGTAGTACTGTAGTACTGTGCATGTAGTACTGTAGTACTGTAGTACTGAGTATGTAGTACTGTAGTACTGTAGTACTGAGTATGTAGTACTGTAGTACTGTAGTACTGAGTATGTAGTACTGTAGTACTGTAGTACTGTGCATCAGCTTCAGTGAGGTGAGAAAGACACCATCAGCTGAGATAAACAAAAAATTGTATCGTTCTGTTTTTGTTATGAAAATGAGGAATTAAAAAACATAAAACACAGGTATGAATACATAATAATCAATAAATACAACAATAAAAAGATAAAATAAAAAAAGGTGCGTGTCAGTTCAAAGTGCATGGTTCACAGTTTGTGGGGAGGCGAGATGCAGAGCATTTTACAGAACGACAGCGTTTCTCTGAAGGGAGAAGTTCAGAAATATCATGTGCAGGATGATTAGTCGGGTCATTAATGATACGTAACCCTGGGTTTATAAAAGTCCTCCAGGACCCAGCTCCAGGCTCGTGTTAGAAAGCAGAAGTGAACACAAAAGCAAGAGAACAACAAAAATTAAGGAAGAACATCAGACATGGGTCACTAAAACTGCCTTTGTCTGGACATGAGAAGTGAAAAGAGTGAGCGGGAGCTTTGCAGGGAAACGTATTAATTGATAATTTCATGGAACAAAATGAATGTAGGTCAAAGGTCACACAGCGTGGAGGTATGATGTAATATGCAAAATGCATTCTCGGGCAAAAGAAGTTTGGTTAGAAGTTGAATCCACGTTGTTTGCAGTCAGATGGAGATAAGATACGCTGGTTATGAGTCAGGACTTTGCGCTGTCGTCTCAGTTCATTCCAACACATTTATGGTTCAGTCAGAGGTTCTTGGTTCGTCAGCTGCTGTGTAACAGACACTAAACGCACTGTGTCTAACAGATAAAGTCTACTTGATCCTGGGAAATGTGGTCCCGTCTGGATTTTCAGGTTAAACCGACTCCTACCTGATTCCTATCTTTTTATATTTACATACTTCTTTCAACCGGGCGGCAACAGCAAATGTAAATGATTAGCTTTTGGTCAGGCTTCCTGCAGGCATCAGCAACTCTAACTTAATCCTTTTTAATGCCCTTTTTAAAAATTTTAATGTCTAAATTTGTTTCTAAAGTATTGTAAATTACAGTCCATAATAATGTCAAAAGTCAAACATCTGATGTTTGTGTAATTTGGTCGCACTGGAAGCAAACTCGCTCTGCTCCTGTAGGCTACAAAAATGGTGAATTTAAGGCCTTAAAAAGTTTTAAATTTGTGGAGATGCAGAGTCCCAGGTCTTAAATCTGTTTAAACAGGTCTTAAATATGTCACATACTTTTAATGTAACTATCTGTGCTCACAGCTTTTTCTAAAATGTCTTAAATTCTCAAAGGGAGTTACCGTCGCTGATACGAGAGCTCAGATGTTTTCTCGCTGTCGTCTCGATTAAACGACGCGGCCGCGTTTATGACTCAGCTTTTTGTGCACTGCAGGCATCAAATAGGTCTTCATTTTCTTCAACAATGGTCTTAAAAAGGTCTAAAAAAGTCTTACATTCAACTGAGCCCTGCAGAAACACTGTATATATAAATATTTATATTCACCAATAAAACTAATAATGTCACGTTCAAACCTAGAATGCCCTGCAGGAACCCTGTTGGTGTACAACTGTCAGGAGTTTTACAGGTTTCTTTAGAATTGTGAGATAGGGTCAATTAAACATGCCTGTCAGGGTTTTTTACCCCCAAACATATGTGAATTTAAGTTGACAAATGAGCAATGGCTGTTTACCAAACACACCTTCGTTTGGACAGAGTCTGGCCTAAAGAAAAGCTTATTTCAGGGTTTATACACTTTTTTTTCCCAAAACTTTTGATTAAATTTCCAAGAGCTGAAAAATGCCTTACAGGTGTTTAAATAGTACTGAAAATGTCCAATGTGGTGCATTAGAAACAAACTTTTGCTGCAATTTCATTTGTTAGATTTGGAAATGAGAAAAAAAAAAAAAAAAACAGTTGTGGCTTCTTCCTCCAGAAATATATTATTCCACTAATGTTACTGACTTATAGCCTACAGCAGTGATTAAAAGATAATTATGCAATATTAGATATAAACTAATCATCTCTGCTGTTTTAAAGCATTACCAAAACCAAAAGGAGCAGCAAAAAATGATTTAGTTCAAATATTGTGATAAAAAATAGATGTAGGTGACTTTTTCCTGCAGTGAGAACAAGAAGAGGCCAAGAAGACAGCGTTTCTACTGAACACTTATATTTACTGTATTCTAGCTGGGCAGGGTTAACCAGGAGTGGCCCAATGTTACTCACACTCTTTACATTTACACAACTTTTACTCAACTTTACTCCTAAATATAACATTCCAAAACATTTCCAGGTTTTCCATGACTGTATGAACCCTGTTATTTGCCTGATGGCAGAAAGAACCAAGCCCTGTGTTTTGTCATGACCTTAATAACACACATTATGTTCTTTTTTAAGCAGCGACTCAAACCTCACTGAGCGCCTTTCTGCTGTCCAGCTCCAAAAAGCCACACGGACGTTAACGCGCGACACATGACGTGAGCGCACTCCGCCTCGTCACGGCACATTCTGCAAAACACGACACCCCTCCTGCTTTCTGACCTTCTTCTCGTCACTGTTCAAACTCTCGATTTATTTATTCAGCGCGCACCGAGCTGAACAGCAAAGTTCATACACTTTTTTACCAAGAATTTTTCATGACTAAACTTCCAAGAGCCAATGACTGAAAATGTCCAATGTGGTGCACAATTTCACTTGTTACAATAGAAATTAGTCAGTTGGGGGGAAAAAAAAGTTGTGGCTTCTTCACCCAGAAATACTGCTTGGTAAGTTAACACATTTTTAAAAAGTACATTTATTTGACCTTTATTTAACCAGGAAAGTCCCACTGAGATTCAGAATCTCTTTTGCAGGGGAGTCCTGGCCCCATGGGGGACCTATTGTACATGTTTTTAGTGGTAGGGGAAACCGGAGCACCACATGCAAACTCCACACAGAAAGGCCCCACCCAGTCCAGGAATTGAACCTGGAACCTTCTTGCTGTGAGGCAGGAGTGCTAGCCACTATGCCACCGTGCCACCCAAATTAAGCACATTAAGATATAAAGTAATCTTCAGCAGGCAGGGAGTGGCCTAATGTTACTCAGTCTGTTTACACTCTTTCCAAATGTTTACAGCTAAATATAAATTGGAAATTGCATTTTTAAAATTGCATGAGTGTCTTAACCATGTAAAGGCAGATACAGTGTGAGCAGAGTATTTCAGTCACAGTGGTTGTAGTTTTTGTCCACTGTGAAGGCACTGTCTGTAGGCAAATATCTCTGGGTTGCTTTGCACAAACAAATTTTTGAAAAACGTTATGCACGGTTCACAGAGTTCAAAACTTTTGACAACTTTTGCTGCAACTGCATTTGTTAAAATTGGAAATCAGTCACTTCAAAAAAAAAAAAAAGAAAAAGAAAAAGAAAAAGAAAACAATTATTACACTATTTTTTTTTAAAACACTGTAAAATTCCAAAACTTTTCCAACATTTCCCAACAGAGCAATAAGAGCTGCATTTGAATGACCACAATTCTTTTTTGAAAACTTTGCCAAACTCCTGACTTTGAGAGATTTACTGAACGACCAAAATGTTCAGTGGGGACTTAACTCTAAATAACGCTTCTTTAATTTTTCGCTCTTCATTTGCGGGGCAGTTTTTTCCCCTGTGGCTCACTAGGGCTGTGTGTGAGTCTCAGGGGCCACCGGGGGCCACTACATAGGCCTCCATTTGTTTTTGGGATGGCTATGATCTGAACTCGCTGCTGCAGATCACATGACTGCGTTTACTGCGACCACGCCAGTCTCCGTAGAGTCAGCCGCGTTTTCCATCACAGCATTATCTTTAACTTTAACCAACCTCTATGGTTCTGTGAACCCCCAGGACATGAACTAGACCTGGTTTGGACCTGGAGTTGTCCTGGTTTAGCTCTGGTTTGGACCCAGCTTAGTCATGTTTAGATTAGTCCTGGTTTAGTCCTGGTATAGACCTGGTTTAGACCTGGTTTAGACCTGGTTTAGTCCTGGTTTAGTCCTGGTTTAGTCCTGGTTTAGTCCTGGTTTAGTCCTGGTTTATTTCTCGTTGAGCTCTTGTTTTAGACCTATTTCTTCCTGGTTTAGTCCCCGTTTAGACCTGGTTTAGTTCTGGCTTAGTCCTGGTTTAGTTCTGGTTTTAGACCTGTTTCTTCCTGGTTTAGTCCTGGTTTAGTCCTGGTTTAGACCTGGTTTAGACCTGGTTTTGTCCTGGTTTAGTCCTGGTTTAGTCCTGGTTTAGTTCTGGTTTAGTTCTGCTTTAGACCTGCTTTAGTCCTGCTTTAGTCCTGGTTTAGTCCTGCTTTAGTCCTGCTTTAGTCCTGGTTTAGTTCTGGTTTAAGACCTGTTTTTTTCCTAGTTTAGTTCTGATTTTAGACCTGTTTCTTCCTGGTTTAGTCCCCGTTTAGACCTAGTTTAGTCCTGGTTTAGTCCAGGTTTATCCTTCTTTAGTATTGCAGTTTTCTGTTAATCTCTGTCGTATTCGTCCTGTCCTGGTTTAGTCCAGATTTAGGTTCATTTCAGTCTTTGACAGCCAAATATTTACTCCATGTACCCCTGGGGGTCCCCTCCCCCTGGTTGGGAACCACTGCCTCAGACAGATCTATAATCAAACACACTTCACCTACTACAGCGATATATTCTGTGCTATCATCTGTTAACCAGAAAAGCTTGAGCCTAATTTTTCAGTAAGTGTAAATAAAACTATACTTACTATTATACTATTACTATTACTATTGTATTTAACATCTGTAACATGTGCAACATCTGTAACATGTGTAACATCTGGAGTGAGAGTCAAACCCTGGTACAGCAGGAGTTTATAATGCCAACAGTCAGAGTTTAACAAAGGCAGTCAGTGTCCAAACGCACATGATCGCACACACAAAGGCACATTGACACAAACCGGGCAGACACAAAGTCGCTGGGCCCAACTGGGATTCCCTCTCAAATATTTACACACATTTACAACTCCTGACAATCCAACAATAACACAATACCACCGCCAGACCAAGTAACGGCAGATTACATAAACAGCACGGGTGACGAGCTCACTGTGTCCTTCACCGTTTGAGATTTATACATTAAAACCAAAAAGAGCTTCTGTTTATCAGAGTGTGGTGTTAGACTCTGGGATGGTTGTGTTTTATAACATTTTAAACACCAGGATATTCATCAATTATTAGAACAGTATTATAATTTATGGTAGAATATCAAGTTGGAACGGTTTGGTATTGTATCGCGTTATCTGTATTAAGCTTCTTTCCACTCCTTTTTTGAGTTAGTTATGATCAATGTAATATTTTCTATTGTTTTCATACTTATATTGTCAAATGTGCATGCTCAGATAATTCAGCACAGTCCACAGTAAAAAATGCAAATAGACCTTGATAATTTGGTCTCTTTCTCTCTCGTTCTAACTTTCAGGTGGATACAAAAATATCTCTTCAAATATCAAAGTGTTCCTAAAATACTTGAAACTAAACAGCCAGGTGGGTACTTAAAAGTCTTTTTTTCTAGTTACTACCCTAAAAATAAAAGAGTAGACACAGACACAGGTCACAACAAGGTCAGTGCAGGACAACACAACACACTGTGCTTCTCAAACCGTGGGCGTTCATCCAAACAGGGGTCACTGTAAAAGCAGCCCTGCTAAATGTTCAAACAGAGAAAATGTTTTTTTAATTAAACACGTCCTTGTCCTTGTGATAAACAGCCGTATTCAGAGAGGACGAGCTAATGTTGAGGACACTTTCTCTAAAAATAAAGCTAGCGTATGTTAGCAACAGCTGTTTCTGGTTTAGTGAAGTACGAGAATCTAAACGTTTCATTTTTAGTTTCAATTTAAACACGAGTTACACTCATGTGGTTACAATGTATTACACACACCAACCTCACACAGACACACACCGGTCTCACACAGACACACACCGGCCTCACACAGACACACACCGGCCTCACACAGACACACACCGGCCTCACACAGACACACACCGGCCTCACACAGACACACACCGGCCTCACACAGACACACACCTGCCTCACACAGACACACACCGGCCTCACACAGACACACACCGGCCTCACACAGACACACACCGGCCTCACACAGACACACACCGGCCTCACACAGACACACACCGGCCTCACACACACACACCAGCCTCACACAGACACACACCAGCCTCACACAGACACACACCAGCCTCACACAGACACACACCAGCCTCACACAGACACACACCAGCCTCACACCTGCAGGTTTTGGTGCGACCCGTACCGTTCTGCAGTGGGAAAGCTCCTATAACCTTCTAGCCACAGCTTATATTGTTATGCATGCGTTAATGCTGTTACAAGTATAAGCGGCTTACTTCGCCTATAGACCACTAATTAACTGTAGACACTTCAGAGACACATGGGAGACTTGTGTGTGCATGCTCTCAACAACATGCATTAAAAGAGTGTTTTGTTCCAAAAATAAAACACACCCAGCGCTGTCTTGAGAGCTGGGAGTCAGAGACAAGATCAGACACAGAGAGAGGTCTGTCAGTTTAGTAATGGCACTTCTCTACTGTTGTTAGCTGCTCCCTGCCTGGCACACTGTCAAACACTGGCTTCATTAGACATTAAAGTCTCCAGAGAGCTGCTCTTCCAGTAAAGGCTCATAACAAGGGCAGCAGACAAACAAGAAAGAAAGAAATATTTGGAATTAATTCTGAGATCAATAGCTTCCATCAGAAAGCACACATGATAGCCGCAGATGTTATATAATGACTTCTTTTGGGTGAAATATTAGGTCAGAAGGCTTTAAAACAGCTAGATATGATGTCCATGAATTATTATATAATACAGTATATAATACAAATCAACTGAAATCAAATTGGTGTCTTAAAAAATGCTGCAAAGGGCTGCTTTTATATAATGCCAGCACGTCCCACAAAAACACTTATTAAAAATGTAAAATGGCGTTGCTACTCCAATGTCAACAACGGCGCTCCAACAAAAGAAACATCAGCAACCAAACTTCAAGAGGAGAAGTGGGCGCAGAGCTCAACTTAAAATAAAAGTTTGGATTCAAGACAAATATGATATCGGCCGGCGATCCAGACCATTAAATATTTATGATATGAGCTCATGCTTTGAAGCACACACGACGGAGACAAACAGGACAGACGACGACTTCACTATGACTCTGCGTTCTTGGTATTTGAGATGACATTATGTTATGTCACTTCATACGGTAAAGCTAATGAGGTCAACGTTTGGTCACAGAACATAAAATGGAAAAAACATTGTAGAATAAGAGCTTTACTGCAAAAGGCATCTCTCTAATGTGACCGTACATTCATTATAATTATAATCTGGGCTTGACATTAACTTTTTTGCTCACTGACCACTGTGGCAAGTCTTTTTTTAAAGTTTCTAGCCACATAGTGTTTTTACTATCCAGAATGTAATTAATTTTATTCTTTTTTTTTTTTTGTATTTATTTTATAGCATACAATAGGTTTACAGAAATGTAGAGCTTGTTTTTTTGTGTATTTATTTTTTTGCGGATTTATTTAATATGTGGAAAACAGGTAAATGTGAACGTCTGTGTGCTCTGTCTTAATAATTTTTGTTTGTTTGTTTTCATTCTTGGATCATGATGAATTTTTCGTACTAAATTAAAAAGTCACTCAAACATAGCAGAAGGAACTGACCTAAAGTTAAGTTAAGTCTAAAGTTAAGAAAGTAAAGTTGACCTGAGACTAAATGCGTTACAAGCCAAAACAAAATTCTACCAGCATTTGACCGTTTGGCTGGTGCTAATATCAAGCCCTGGTTATAATTATAAATAATTATTTTCATTTTTCCCAAGCTTATATAAATGCAAATACATGTGCTTTTAACTGTACAGAGTTATAACATAGTTGTGTCTGACAGTGACCTAAACTCACTCATTCACAACACTAACATTCAACCATAAACACAGACAGAGAGTGAACTATAACAAGGTGAACCTGAGTTACAAAAAATAAATAAAAAAGGTAAAAAGCGATGTGGAAGAGCGGACAACATCAGCAGCAGCCAGGACAAAGAAAAACCAAACTCCAGCTCGTGTTGTTGTTGACAGCAGCACATTTCACACTGAGCCCCACACAAAGACACAAAGACACGCGTTTAGAGCTGGAAAAGGTGAGCTGTTTGACCTTGAACTGAGGACAAATCGGGATGATAAATGTATGTAATGTATATAACGTATGAAAGGTCCGACGCTGCTGGTTTGTTTACACCGAGCTAGCGAGAGTAGGCTAGTCCGCTAACAAGAGCTGCCACATCCGGGAAAAAACACAATAACTATTTTTCTGAGCTCCAATTTGTTTTGACAGCTTCATATACAGAAACTACTGTGTTTAAACATTAGCAGTATATTTTGGCCCGGTGGTATAACCTCACCAGTGCAGAGAAAAGCGGTTCTTCAGATTACAGTCGTGTTGTTTTGACAGCGGGGAAATTAGCTAAGAGCCAAACTGCTGCTAGCTGTTCGGTTACATCCAAGCGGCTGACTTCAGAGTGATCTAACGCGTCAGGAGGAGTTAGTACAGATTCTAAAGATGACTTATTTAGTCAGAAGTATTCACCTTGTCCTGCCGCCGGAGAGGGATCCCTGCTGCGGGCTGTGGGGGCTATGGGGGCTGTGGGAGCTGTGGTCGCGGCGCTGCTCCTCTCGGCTCTGACTCTGAGCTGGAGCTGAGCGGAGCTAAACCACACCAGGCCACGCCCCTCGCATGAGCCGCCGTCAGCCAATCAGATTCGAGCGAGGCCGAGAACCGCCAATGGGAAACAATCAGGAACAGGAAGCAACAATCGAGAAACGTTTTGTAGTTTCTGTGGCTTTCTTCACGCTTTTCACCGAAGACTAGCGAACAGATGGCAAAATCTGGACTGAAACTAGGGTTCAGCGGTGGAGAAAGTACTCAGTTTCTTTACTTAAGTAAAAGTACAGATAAAGGAGCAAATATTTACTCAAGTAAAAGTATCACCTTAACATCTCTACCTAATAAAAAGTATAAAAGTACTTTTAAATGTACTTATGAGTATGTAAATGAATATGTACTTGTGAGTAAAAAAAAGTATTTGGCACAGACTCAAAACTCAAAATACTTTGTACTTCAAACCAACAAAATAGTACTCCTTTAGAAACATCAGAATAATAAAGACAGAAGACATATAGTACTTCAATATAACAGATGCAGTAAAGTAGTACTGCTTTAGAAACATCACAATAATAAAGAGCTCAGAGACAGATTCAGTTTCTTCTCCTGCAGCAGTTTGTTCATTTATCTGGAATCAGCAAAATCCCTCACATTTAACTCATTCATGAGAGAAATAATTTTACTTTTTTGCTTGCAAGTACATTTACACTTTTATACTTTGACTTAACAAGAATTTTTAAGGTGATGCTTTTACTTTTACTTTTACTTGAGTAAATGTTTGCTTCTTTATCTGTACTTTTACTTAAATAAAGAAATGACGGAGTACTTCTTCCACCACTGGTACTTCTGATATTTCGACTTTACAGCGCCAACACGTCTGGGAGCGCCGGTGTGTTCAGGTGTGTTCAGGTGTGTTCAGGTGTGTTCAGGTGTGTTCAGGTGTGTTCAGGTGCGGTGGTGAGGTACTGAACGTCTCACACACTGTGGCACAGGCCTGAAGGCACTGGCTGGGGATGTGTAGTTTGTTCAGCTGTAAACATAAAGTTTCATCCACTTGTGAGGAACTGGGGGGGAAAAAAACATCTGATGGTATAACTTGAAAATGCTTTAAAAATCTTTAAAAACTTGTACCAACCCGGTTTAATGGTTATATTCAGGGCTTGACATTAACTTTTCTTACCCATGGCCACTGACTACTTCCAATGCAGTTAAGGTTTTCACAGGCCACAGTTTAGTCAGTTCAAATGTTGATGTGCTCTTTTTATGATAAGCTGAAAGAAATGTGAGATTACTACTACCACTACTAATAAACTCACATAAATATTATAAATAGTATCTTTATGGTGTGTCATGAAACAAAGGTGTTGGAATTATAAAGCTTCTTCCCTCTCCCCTATGAGCATAAAATTGTGAAATCATATTTGTGTTTATGTATGTAAGATAAGATAAGTTTATTGTCACATGCACAATAAAAGTACAGTGAAATTGAGTTTGGAGCAAGCCTCCGGGCCGCAGCTTCTACGAGCGCCGCCACACACTCTGCAGAAAGTTAAATACAGTCACAAAAACACAACAGTAACATACAAAAAATCACAACATAACATAACATATGTATAATATTATAGATGCTTAGATTATATCTTTTTTTATTTCTATTTTTCTACACTTAAGGTTGTTGTTTTATAATCATAATTAATTACTATGTTTTCATTTATGGGAACACTTAAGCATAACAACAGATAAATACAGATAAATAAATCTAAATTTGTGGTAAAAATATGAATAAAATCTAACCCTAGCTGCAGAGGAAATCTACCCACATTTGTCCGGTTGGTGAAGTGTTAATGTCATGTTCCTTTAGGTCACCAGTTTGAACGATGCGCTCTAACTTGGCAGAGCTCACATCCTCCTCCTGATGAGAATCATGCCACCAGCAGCCGTTTCTCAGCAGCTTCCTGTGGTGCACTCAGACACAGACTGGGTGTATCCTGACAAACCACACGTGCACCAACATGAGGTTATGGCTGAGATTAGACCATTGTGTAAATGGATTTATTAGCACTAAGACACTAACGTCCGGGCGTGTTGCTGCTTTCAACACCGTCCACTTTCACTGCAACAGCGGTTACTCAAGTTCTGCAGGTTTTACTACGAGTCCACTGCCAGAAGCTTCCTAAACAGGTTACTTTACAGTAAAAAATGTTGTGAAAACTCCAAAACTCAAGACAACAGGATCCCTCAAGAGTTTTGAGTTTTGGGGCCAACTCAAAATTTCAACTGTTCAACAACTAATATTTTTTGTTCACCTAATTTAACGTTCATATGTCTAAACACTTTACATTTTAAGTTTTACTCAGTATTATATCTGTGAAGACTCTGACTCATCCATGGGGAACTGCATCACAAGCTAAAGGTTCAAAGACATCTGAACTTAATTTTTAAAGTTGAAGAGGCTTTCTCAATTCTGGAATTCCAGAATTGAGAAAGCCTCTTGGTTCAGAGGTGAAACATCTTCAACTTTAAAAAATTAAGTCCAGATGACTGCCTTTGAACATTGTTGCATTTACTCAGTATCATAAATATTATTTTTTTAAACTCATCTTAGCAGGATCCCTCAAAGAATTTGAGTTTTGGGGCCAACTCAGAATCTCAAGTGTTGAATATTTCTACATATGCTTTGCTGTATTACCACTAAACTATATTTTGATGTACTACTGCTATGGTTAATAAACGCTTCAATAGTACTAAGAATGTTTTGATTCTAAAGGATGTTTTTCTCCTTTCACTCAAAAGGTTACACTCTGCGATTACATACATTGTACATTTGCAAAAGTGCACAATAATGAGCTGGTTACAAAGTTAGGAAACTCAAGGTTACAGGTGGGGCCCTGCCGTTGCGTGGGACGCTCCTGAAGATAACGAAGATTACGCACCGCAGTAATGAAAACATCCTTTTAGAATCAAAACATTCTTAGTACTATTGAAGCGTTTATTAACCGTAGCAGTAGTACATCAAAATATAGTTTAGTGGTAATACGCAAAGCCATATGTAGAAATATTCAACACAAGTTTTCAACAACTAATATTTTTTGTTCACCTAATTTGACATTTTCTAAAACTAAAAGTTTTACTCTCTATCATTATGTTTTTAACTCATCTTACAGCCAACTTACTTATCCTATACTTTTTTCTGAACAATGGATAGTAAGTTGGCTGTAAGATGAGTTAAAAACATAATGATAGAGAGTAAAACTTTTAGTTTTTAGACATATGAACGTCAAATTAGGTGAACAAAAAATATTAGTTGTTGAAAACTTGAGATTTTGAGTTGGCTCCAAAACTCAAATCTCTTCAGGGATCCTGTTGCCTTGAGTTTTTGAAGTTTCTGCAGCAATTTTTTTATTTTTTACAGTGTATAACTAAAGCACTAACTATGGAGCTACCCTTTCAGGAAAGAATGTGTTTAAAAAAGTTGCACGGCAGCCAGGGACCAACAACAGCGCTAATTGCTCCATTAGGAAATGTATTATCATCTTTTCTAACTTCTGGAACACAGACGTTCTGTTTACAACACAGGAAGGGTCTGTATTTGTCTCAGTAATATGAACTGATGTAACAGTAAATGTATTGATGCATGTAGAAAGATTTATTCAAAATCTCTCATTTGTGACATTGCATGCAGCAATTTTGGCAAAGAATTCTAATTTGCAATCATATAATTCGCAATTATTTCACAAATAAATGATGTTTGTCATTTATAAATCTGCAGTTTTGCATGAGAATAGTCCAAACTGCATTTGTGGCTCACTCCATTCATGCATTCATCACTTCTGAACATTCAGATCTTTCTGAGACGGCTTTAGATTTAGTCACAAAATAAATCCTGTTCCAGTGACGACCACTGGGGGCAGGTGTTCCAGGACAGGGTGAGTTAGTGGCAGGACAAGCTCTGCAGCTCAAACCTGTGGAGGAGCAATCTAACTTCATTCCACACAAACTGCATCTAATCCTTTAAACAGGGTTTTAGCTGCATTTGTGTTTAGTTTTTAAGTAAGCCACATATTTACTGCACTCAGTAACCACTCAGGAGCCACTGGCACTGAACTCTGTTTCCTGTCTGTGTCTGTCCTGGGTCACACCACATTTACCTCACTCAGCAGTCGCCTTCACACGGAGCAGTTAGGAACAGAACAGGCCTGGTTCTGGGAACTGCTCACCTGGATTTAGTTCTGACCTGCCCCCAGCCCCAGGAGCCGTCAGCTTCACTAACAGCCGCACTGACCGACGCTTCAGACCCACGAAACGCTGCATGCAAGTCACAAATTAGGGATTTTTAACAAATCATTCTACTTGCAGCAGTACATTTATTGTTGCCTCGATTCATTTTATTTTTGCATCAGTCATTTTATTGAGATAAAGCTCCATAACTAAGAGTTGTGATTGTGTGTTGCTGGTTTCAACGCCGTCAGTTAACTTTTTGGAACAAGAGGAAAGCATCTGAGTGCAGTAAACATCAGGACAGGCATCTGTTTTCTGATTGGGCAGAGTTCGTATCTTGTGGATAAAAATCAGTAATAATCAGATTCAGAGCAAAGGTTATGTTGCAAAACACTTTTACATTTGCAAGTTTTCAAGCTGTACTTTCTAATTCAGTAATACAAAAAGCCTTGTTATTGTTTTTATTACAAAATTCCCCCTTTTTTTAACCTAACATGCATGCGATGTATTTTTCATAAGCTAGTATCCTTTTATGGAAACATGGGCAGAGTGTTTTTGTTTTCGTGTGCCATTGTCTTAATAATTTCATAACTGTCGCTTTCACAACTGCAAGTTTTTAGACAGAAGTTTTGCAATAATTATTACAGTAACTTGTGAGGTCTGTTGGTATTTGTGGGCGCTAAAGTCTTTTTATAGGACAGCAGCATCAGTCTGCAGTCACTTTATACTCAGCCATTGTCACACTGGACCTGACTTTTTAAATTAATTCATCATCAATCATACAAGCATCTTTCTGCCAGCATTTATTTACACGTGTATGGTTTTCCTGACATTTCATTTCATTTTATTTATTTTTATTTGAATGAGGATGGTGCACATTCATCAACAAATCAGCAGCATCAAGTGTAAATACGCCCGAATTAGCACAATAGCTAAATTTCATTTTTTGTCCTGAGGCAGGTATCATAAAAAGTTTAGTTTGTATTTTAAATTTTGAAGTATTACAAATTCTGGCTTTCCTCATAGTAAGCATTAAAAGCCTGAGCATATACATAAACATATATTACAAAGAGGATGTTTTTTATGTTCAAAGATGTTATTTTGTTGGGACTTCATTTAGATTTTGTTGTTAAAAAAACAGGCTTTTAAAAACAAAATACTTATAAATCAGCGTGCAGTTTATAGTTTATGTGCTTTCAGTTCCTAAAAACATAAGGAGGGACTGTTGGCCCTTGGACTGTTGCACATCTTCAACTCCGGCCCTCATTGGAAAAAGTTTGGACGCCTCTGCTCTAGTGATGACTTCATTGTTAGTTTTTTATGTATGAAGTCTCTTAAAGCTGCACTGCCTGATTCTGTGACTGTAAAAGTGATGTGTAATAAATGCTGAGTGTGAATGATACACTCCTCTTTCCTAATTCGTCTCCTGGCTCTGTCCCAGTCTCAATTCAGTTTTATTTGTATAGCCCAGTATCACAACAAAAGTCGCCTCAAAGGGCTTCACAAACAGTTGATCAAACATAAACAAACAATCAGATAACACAAACAATAACTACACTAAACAGACCCAGGACACTCCTGTCCTTAGACCCTCCTTCTCGGTAAGGAAAAACACCTAAAAAAAAAACAGCTGTGGGAAAAAAGAAGCCCACAAACCTGAAGCCTGTCCACAGCCAGGAGCTGTCACAGGAACACAGCACACATCTGGCTTTCATTCTTTAACATAAACAATGAAAATACTGTGAATAAGCTATGAATATTGAACTAAAACAGGGAGGGCCAAACTTTTTCCAATGAGGGCCAGATCTGAAGATGTGCAAATCTTCAAGGGCCAACAGTCGCTCCTGATGTTTTCTAGGAACTGAACGCACACATAATAAATATAATGCTCACTGTTTTATAAGTATTTATAAATAATTATAAGCCAAATAATTATAAATTATTTTCTCTGACACCACAATCTAACAGAAGTCACTTTTGTCTTGCACCTTTTTGTCTGTGATACATGCTCACTTTATTTTCTTGCTTTCTGCACTTTATTCTGTATAAGATCTGCCTGAACAAGTGAATTTCTCTACTGTGCAATTAATAAAGCTGAATCTAATCTAAGTCCCAACAAAATAATATCTTTGAACATAAAAACCTACAACTGCAATTATTTTGCAACACAATTTAAAAATACAAGGCAGAGAGTATTAGATGAGACGCACAAAAGTACAGACAAAGCTACAGAAACACTGTACAAAAGTGCTGGAGGGCCATTAGTAATGCATTTTGTCATAGAAGCAGAGGGCCATATGAAATCTCAAACCGTGCCACAAATGGCCCCTGGGCCGCACTTTGGACATGTCTGAACTAAAACAACAGCTCCTTCACATTATTCCTGACAGATTCTAGTTGTGGATAGATAAAGGATGTATCGACCAATCAGAGCGCTCCTGTCCTATGGAAGCGTGTGATTGGTTAAACTGTTCCTTCCCTCGCTCTAAAACAAAAACCTTTATAACACAGCCCACAGTGACCTCAGAGGCTCAGTTTATCTCAGATCACTTCTGTTCTGCTGCAATAAATAATTATCTTTACCAAAATGCAAGGAAAAAGTAATCAGGTGCAGCTTTAAAGGTGGCGGGGCCCATTCAAAACTTTAAAAATGAGGTAAACTGTCCAAAAATGTCAAGATCTAAAATATTATACTTAGAATATTAGAGTGATGAAAATTTGAAGGCTTCCTGTCTGGAGGTGAAGGTGCTCTCTGTATGAGACCAGGGTTTTTATGTGAGTTAATATTTTTGCTGACTCAACAGTAAGAAAAGCCTTATATGTTGGAAATTTGACAAGTTACATTCATAACATTTTAGATTTTAATTTATTTATTTTTATTTTATTTATTTTTGAAGTGGGGCCATGCATATTCATTAACATCTTTCATTTCATCTGCTGTCCCAGGGCAGGCTGATGTTACAAGACGCAGACAAGACACACAACAGGACATTAGACACAGACATTAGGCAACATGGATTAGTAAAGCAGCATGCAATAAGCACAAGTAACACTACAGCAAAACACGTTACACAATAAACAACGACACAAACAGAGACTCGCACGTAAACTCAGCACAGAGAGATGGAAAATAATGAAAATGTCTGATACACAGAAGACACATTTGTTAAATAATAAGTAAGTGTTTAAATGTGAGTGTAGGATCCTAAACTGTTCTACCACATCCCTGTCCACTCAGACTGAGGCTGCGCCCCCTGCTGGCTGCAGACAGGTGGAGTGAGTTCGGAGCCAGTGGAACATGATAAACTTTTCTGTGCACAGTTGTATAAAAGTGGGTTTCAGAGCTGTAGCCTTTCACTGAGGCTGGCTCTGCTGTCAGAGTCGGTTTGCGTAACCTGAAATTCAGATTGCCCCATGTTCGTATTTCTAATCTCACATTTGTTCTGTCTCTGTATGTAGGCTGCAACAGGGCCACTTACAGATAATCTCCTCTACCCTGGGATTGTACTGAAGTGGAATTATTAATAATCCTTGGTTGCACTTAGTTTTCTATCAATAGCATGTTCATTATTTCTAAAATGTTTGATGAAAATAAAGCAATTGAGAATGAAAACTAAAAGCGCAGTGATCCTATCTTGCAATGGTAAAGATATAATTCCCAGACAATCCTGGACTTGGAACTGAAGCCCATACATCTCTCAGTAGTACTGTATTTTCCGGACTATAAGTCGCTCCGAAGTATAAGTCGGCACTCGCCAAAAAGTGCATAATGAAGAAGAAAAAAACGTATATAAGTCACACATTTTTGGGGTAAATTTATTTTACAAAATCCAACACCAAGAACAGACATTTCATGTTGAAAGGCAAGTTATAGTAATAATAGAATAGAGAACAACAGCTGAATAGGTGTGCGCTATGCTAACGTAACACATTGATGGTTATTCAGCTACATGAAGCATAAACAACGAACTGAATAGGTGTCTCGTATGTTAACGTAATATATTAACAGTTATTCACATAACTATAGCATAAAGAACATAATATAACAAGTTCACCAAACTCACCATCTCACTCCTAATCACTAAATCCTTTAAATTCTTCATCCTCGGTGTCGCTTCTGAACAACTCCGCCAACTCCGGAGGTAGACGAAGCGCCGCTTCCTCCTCTGCGTGGCTGTCGTCAGACTCAGCATCAGTTCCATTTCCAATTATTCCGCTCTTTCTCAGTTGTCTTTATAGCCTAAGTTGTTAGCGCTAATGTTTACATTTTAAATTGTCAGTGGTACAGGTGCAGCAGATGCTGGTACACAAGCCTAGAGCGCCCTCTGGTGGCTGTCAGTGTGAAAATAACCAACACCTGAAATATTTTAATATATAAGTCACACCTGAGTATACGTCACACCCTGAGCCAGACGATGGAAAAAAGTGCCACTTATAGTCCTAGAAAATATGGTAGTCTTATCCACTAAAACCATTTATTTGCTTCTTTACTGACCCCTTGTGGCTGGAGTTATTATCTTTAGCCCTGCCTCACAATGAACAGAACAAAATTCACATCAAAAAAACGAATCACGTCTTTACTGCACCACTACAAACTTTTCCTCAAAATGAATAAAAATCTCAACAATACTTTTTGAGATATCAGGCTAACAACAAACCAGCAGCAGCAAAAACAAAACCTCATGGTGGAAGTAGTAATTGACAAAAATAAAGCTTAGCATAGTGTGGAGGTGATATGGAAATTTACAGAGTGTAATAAAATCTAATGCAAAGAAACCTGAACGCCCACATTCATTATACGTGCGTTGACCTTAGTCACCAGGACTCGCGTGCACGCAGGGCTGACACAGAAGCAAGCAACGGTTCACATGCCTCACATTACCACGCCTGTTGGCACTGACACATGAGTTATAAAACAATGACAGTACAGTATTGTTTTGTTTTCATTAGCAGTCAGTATGAAGTCCAAAACAATCAGGAAAAGCATTGTCAGAAATAAATGAGAGGATGTTCTGTATGAACTAAAGTTTAACTCTACATTTATCAGGCTAACAGTCAGAGGAAGATTACAGAGTTAGTTTTGTTAATCCACTCTGCTTTGGCCAGGTCCTGGATGAGTTTACAAAGAACTGGATAAAGGTTTGAGGTCTGAGACTTGTGCCTGTGAATAAAACTCATAACTACTTTAATAAGAAGTCTGTGGCAGAAAATGGTGTTAATTTTCATTCTCCAAACTGATCAGTTACTTAGGACCTGTGCTACCCACACCAAAAAACCTATATAGATCCTTTAAGTATTTATTTATATATTGTTTATAGTTAATTTTCCCCCATTTGGTCAAGTTAAAAGTACACACTAAAAAATGCTGGGTTAAAATGAACCCACTTTGTAACCCAGTGCCTGTGTCAAATAGTGGACAGAGCCAACGCTGGGTTAATTGTAACTTTTAAGTTGGGTTATGTCTCTTGAAAAAAGTACAAAACCTGGGTTACCTGCAATTTTATATATATTTTTATTTCAGTTTACTTATGGATTATACACTTAGAGGGGAATGGGGGTTCTATTTTTATTGTAGTCAGGGGTATAATGCTTGTGCGCTACAGCTGCTCTTTTGAGGAGAACAACAGAACAGTTTTAACTCTGTCCACAGTCAGGATCTGGCTCTGGTGTGGACTCTGGGGAAAAAAGGAAAAGAGAAAAAGAGTCACATTTACAGCTAAAATATGTTCATTCTCTGTCATAGACACGTTTTTCATAAGGCCATAAAAACATTAAATACACAGTTTGTACTTACTTGTAACATTAGTTTGCATTTTGTAAAAGTCTGGTGGAGCAGATTGAGTGAATTTTTAACACTGCACCTAGGAAAACCAATTATTAAATGTTTGCCATTTAAGACAAATATAAAAGTGATTTTAATATTTCTAACCAGAGTAAAAATTAAGGCTGGGTAACAATAATATTTTTTATTGTGAAAAATAAGTAAAAATATCTTCTTACCTGTAAAGCTACAGATAAATCAGCTCAGAAGTCCCTAAGGAGAGGATAAAGTTGACCTGAAACAACAGCAGCATTTTAAAATCTGAAAAGTAGCAGTTAGCTCGTTGACAGTTAGCCAAGTAACTGATGCTAAAGCTAGTAGAGCAATTGCTATTTTTTTTACCCCACAGTTCACCTCAAACATTCTGAAAATAATTATTAGAAAAGGTTCAACATTTTTGCTGACACTCCAGTGTTATTTTGAGTTTCTATCCATTTCTCAAGCTAAGCTACAGGCTACAAGCTAAGCTACAGGCTACAAGCTAAGCTACAGGCTACAAAGTAGGAAAGCTACAACTTAGGCCAGAGACAAAACTAATGTTAAAATAATAACAATGACAGTACATTCAGTCACAGAAAG
>CM036239.1:1835752-1839202 GCA_020698575.1 Bostrychus sinensis
AGTAATAAACAAATAGGCCTATGGCAATATTTTTCCTCATGGCAAGTTTTACTTTGATTTTACTTTTAATTTGACTTTCAACTTTGACCTTTAACATGTCATATGCTCAGTGAATTTTAACTAAAACTACAATAATTTCTTAAGTGTTTATACCAACCAATCACATCCACTGTAAAATCTACTAAAAATAGGAAGTGCCTTTCGGCATGTATACAGATCTATGGTCTGTGTATAAAGTATAATTCATTTGCATTTGTCAAAGTTGATGAATGAAAATGCTTGTTGTAACAGGTATTTCTCATTTCTCATTGTAAAACTTGGTAAAACGAAATTGAAAAAAGGAAGACGTGAAGAAAAAAGGGTTGCCTTCAAAAATAAAAGCCTGAGGACAAACTATTAGCATCCCATCTGGCTCAGTAATTGTGTTTATTATTTAATTGTGAAGGCAACGTTTTATTTGTGTCTGCTTAATGCTAATTATTTATTAAATTATCATTATCATTGAAAAACCCTTGTTATTTTAAGAAAATATTAATTAGGTTGCAAGATATGTTTTAGCCTTTAGTAGCTCAGTATGGTTCCCCAACAGTGGCTGATGGTAAATTTTGAAGCAGAACCGTTTAAAGCACAGCTACTTAAACGTTTGTATTAAATGATAACTTTATTTTTTTAAGCTAAATGCCTCATCCTCTGCTCTGAACCAACTGTTTATACGGGGCTCTATGGCAACCAACTTGAGGTACGCTCATGGGTGTATTATAGGCCTTATTATACATCAATAGGTACGCTTTGGGTATGCTATGTACGAAAACCAGCAAAAACGACAAACATTCAGTCAATAACCATATGTACAACAACATATGTGCAGTAAACACCACAAATAAAGACTATACTGTAGTTTGATTGACAATGGGCCCTGACTACGACTATACATCCAGTCACTAGAGTCTCGTTGCCAATGGTTGCCATAGTGACCAATATAAATATTCTGTCCCAGAGCACGAAGACGGCATATAACAAATGTATATTGTTATCATCATTATTTATTACAATAATAATGTGATCACTGGAGCTAGAATGCTAACATTTTATAACAGCATACTTCAAGTTGGTTGCCATAGTGACCAGTATACAGTTGGTTCAGAGCAGAGAAAAGACAAGGTATTTAGCTAATAAAAATAAAATAATTATTTATTATAAAAGCTTAACGATCACAGAACAGGTGCATTTCATGTAGCTGTCTACAACTCTGTTTCAAAACTTTACCTTCAAATGCAGCAACTGTCAGGGTAACCAGCTGGGCTATTAAGCAAGGCTAACGTTAATATGAAAAAAACATGTAACCTAATACTGATATTTTCCTGTAATAATGAGGGCTTTTTAATGATAATAATTTAATAAATAATTAGCATTAAGCAGGCACAAATGAAATTACGTTGGGTTCACAATTAAATAATATACACAACTGTCAGCCCGACGGGATGCTAATAGTTTGTCCTCAGGCCCTTATTGAGAAGGCATCCCTTCTTTGTTTACGTCATGCGTCTTCCTTTTTTCAATTTAATTTTACCAAGTTGGACAATGAGAAATGAGAAATGCCCTTTACAACAAGCTTTTTCATTCATCAACTTGGACAAATGCAAATGAATTATACTTTATACACGGACCATCTATCTATCAGATCTCAGAAAAATGACTGATTTAACAACAAATTTACATAATTACTGCTTCTTTCAACCTGCATAGTATCATTTGCACTGCAATTTCTTTTTGTAAGCTGTAATGCGGTTATACACGTAAAATTTCACATTTGACCAATTGCATTTTTTGAGAGCTTCTGGTTCAGCTTTCAAGCATTTCTCACAGTCACTCTTCCAGATGTGATGAAGCACTTCAGGTGCCTTTCCACCGCCTGCACCTCTGTCTGCTGCCAAGGACTTTTCTTTTGTGTAGTTTTGCCTAAAAGTGTAAAGAAAGAACATCAATTAAACAGCCCTGTTCTGAAATGATCTTCCCTGCAAGTTATTTCTATGCATTAATTTACTCATTAAACTGGTTAACCAAGTAGGTGGGCTAGATAAATAAATGCATAACCTCTTTGTCATCACTGCTGTGTTTTCAGGGACATTTATCTGAGGACTGATTGGGTTTAGTTTTGTTCTTATCGTTATTGCACCTGTGGGCAACTAGCATAATATTAGCCACCGTCTGTGTTCTTTGCCAGATAACTTTGTGTTGTTGCGCTGGCAGGCAGTGCTTGTCCCCTTCTACTTTGGCAAAGTTGAGCCACACTTTTTGCTCTTTTTACGTGTCTGTTCCCACCAGGGTTGCCAGGTCTGTCAAAATCCACCCAAGAGCAACTTAAAAACCACCTAAAACACACAAATAGTGAATGAAAGCACTGCGGCCATAATTAGTGCCACTGCGCCAAAATGAGTGCTCCTCTGGTGACCTGGACCCACCTCCAGCCGCACTATCACAGAGCAGCTCCTCAGACTCAGAGCTGAGCTCTATTGGCCTGACTTCAGTGTGACTGGCCTTGCTTTTAAAGTTTTTTCATTCAAAATATGGAGAAATAGCTTATCATTCACAAAGAAAATAGCTCTTCCCAACCTGTGGACAATGTTTTTCACCCGCCGCACCCCTTAAAAATTCTGCAGGAAAACTATGGACTTGGCAACCCTGGCTGCCACAGCGGGCTGCTGCAGCAGTCCTGCCACACCAAGCAGATTCTATCATCAACAAATTGATTCTTGGGAAGCCATGAGTAGTTGTTTATAGGTTTATGATCTTTAAATTCCTATATAGAGATCAACAGGCAAGAACAGCTTGGCATCAAAGTGATCAAATCACAAAAGCATCTCAAAAGAGAAGATAAACAAAAGATTTCAGGACTCATTTGACTTTAGAGAGATAATCAACCTAATTATAAACCTGTACTCCTATCAAGCTAACCCCCATCTGTACTCGCATACACATCTAGAGTAAAACAAGCCTCATGGGGACATTTCACACAACACAGTTGGTCTTTATGGGGACCTGTTAGATATCTGTCCATACACTAGCGTCATCACATTCAACAATGGCCCAAGGGATGCCTCAATATCATTAATGTGACCATGGAAGGCAGGAGGCTTAAATAGTCAAGTAATGACTGTGATAGTACCTTTTGAGAAGAGCTGTGTGGACAGTGAGCATCATCATTCTGAGTCTTTGACTGAAGAGATGGACCACAGTCACCAGAACCTCTGCTAGCTTCAGTAATGCTGGTCATCTGATGGAGACAATGTTGATGATAAGAACATTTCAGAACACAGAAACACACCACTTTTGACTTTAAAGAGACAATCAACCTAATTGTAAACCTGTACTCCTATCAAGCTAACCCTCATCTGTACTCGCATACACATCTAGAGTAAAACAAGCCTCATGGGGACATTTCACACCACA
>CM036239.1:1844227-1869227 GCA_020698575.1 Bostrychus sinensis
GGCGAGAATAAACGCTTTTTTGTGTTTTTCGTCTTCTTTTTATGCATTGGAGTCCTGCTGCGCAACCAGACCGGATCACGTGGGATTGAAGAGAGTTTGATCGATTTTGCACAGTTCACTGTAAGAGGAAAGAGAAACATCCAACTCTGAAATCGTTTTTCTTGTCTGGATAAGTGGGACTGTTGCTACTTTTGCAGTTACTGCCAGTGGAAGTACTGTGTGACTTTTTTCTGCCCTGGGTGAGTGGAGTATTAAGTTTTTTATGCCTGGGTTTTAAAAAACAATGGAGACGCACATTTCGTGCCTCTTCCCGGAAATTTTGGCCATGATTTTCAGCTATCTGGACGTGAGGGACAAAGGCAGGGTGGCCCAAGTCTGTATCGCTTGGAGGGACTGCATCCTACCACAAGTCGGTGTGGAGGGGGGTGGAGGCCAAGCTGCACCTCCGCCGGGCCAATCCCTCCCTGTTCCCCAGCCTCCAGGCCAGGGGCATCCGGAGGGTCCAGATCCTGTCCCTGCGCCGCAGCTTGAGCTACGTGATCCAGGGGATGCCCAACATCGAGTCCCTGAACCTGTCGGGCTGCTACAACCTGACGGACAACGGCCTGGGCCACGCGTTCGTCCAGGAGATCCCGTCTCTGCGGGTCCTGAACCTCAGCCTGTGTAAGCAGATCACGGACTCCAGCCTGGGCAGGATCGCTCAGTACCTGAAGAACCTGGAGGTGCTGGAGCTGGGCGGCTGCAGTAACATCACCAACACCGGGCTCCTGCTCATCGCCTGGGGCCTGCACAGACTCAAGAGCCTCAACCTCCGGTCCTGCCGCCACGTCTCGGACGTGGGCATCGGGCACTTGGCGGGCATGACCCGCAGCGCGGCGGAGGGCTGTTTAAACCTGGAGTACCTCACCCTCCAGGACTGTCAGAAACTCACGGACCTTTCCCTCAAACACATCTCCAAGGGGCTCGCCAAACTGCGGGTCCTGAACCTGAGCTTCTGCGGGGGCATCTCGGACGCCGGCATGATCCACCTGTCCCACATGACGTCCCTGTGGAGCCTCAACCTGCGCTCCTGCGACAACATCAGCGACACCGGGACCATGCACCTGGCCATGGGCACCCTGAGGCTGTCCGGCCTGGACGTGTCCTTCTGCGACAAGATCGGTGACCAGACCCTGGCGTACATCGCCCAGGGGCTGTACCAGCTCAAGTCCCTGTCCCTGTGCTCCTGCCACATCTCCGACGACGGCATCAACCGCATGGTCCGCCAGATGCACGAGCTCAGGACCCTGAACATCGGACAGTGCGTGCGCATCACGGACAAAGGGCTGGAGCTGATCGCGGACCACCTGACCCAGCTGGTGGGCATCGACCTGTATGGATGTACCAAGATCACCAAGAGGGGGCTGGAGCGGATCACGCAGCTCCCCTGCCTTAAAGTGTTGAACCTGGGACTGTGGCAGATGACGGAGAGTGAGAAAGTGAGGTGATGGAGAGCGCTCGAGTGTTTATTTTGGTTTTGGATGGAGACCGAGGGGAAAACGGGGGACACTTCTTAGATTTAAAAAGAGAAGTTCCTTTCCTCCCTGGTCTTGTCCAAAGGTGCATCTCCCATTTGACCCCACTTTTCTGTTCAGATGTTTGCTGTTTTATTTGGCCGTCCCGGTTGTAATTCACATTTGCTGTGATTTGGTATATAAGCATTTCAATCTGACCTTTTATTGAAATCACTTTTAACAATTGTTTTTATCTCATGTTGAGTTTTAGTATCTCACCATTACTTATAATTTAATCTGTAATAGAAAAGTTCCACATGTTTCAACTAGAGCTGAAGAATTGGCATCGTGCACTGACTTTAGCTTCCAGAAAATTCTTCATGTGGAACTTGCATCCATTCAAAGTGGCAGTGACTTTTTCCCCTTTTATTTTCATCAGCAAAGATTTAAAAACTAGCTCGAGTCCATTTTTCTACTGGAGTTTAGACATGGAGACTGAACTGCTACAGCCATCACGCCTAATACATTTGGCTACCTCGTATGTGCTTGTTTTCAAAGGGTGTATACTGTTAAAAAGCAAAGCGAGAATGAGCGAGTGGGAGAAAATGTGCCTACGGGACTGTGTCTGACCCTCCCCCATCCCCACATCCCTCCTCCTCCTCCTCCTCCTCCTCCTCCTCCTCCTCCTCCTCCTCCTCCTCCTCCTCCTCCTCCTCCTCCTCCGTGAGCAGAGACCAGGACACAATCTAACTACCTTTGTTAATTTAGCTTGTGTAACAGCAACAAATTTACAGAAGCAGGCCGACAGAGCACGATTATAGCTTTGTGGGAAAACTACATTTATATTTTAAACCAAACAAACCTTGATGCAAAAACCATAAACGGCGCTTGTGTTTAAGAGCTTTTTTTTTTATTGTTTGTGTCCTTCATTTTATTGGGAGAAAGTCCAACTTTAGCTCCACTGACTGAAGCTTTTCCCCAGTACAAAGACAGTTTTTGGCTTCATTCTGAACACCTTCAGCACCTTAACCTTATATCAGTTTATTAACCTTTATTTAACAACACCAGGATTAAATTGCTGTGTGGTATTTTTTGTAAGGGAGTTGTAAATACACAGAGCGTTGTACTTCAAATTGAAGTGATCCTATAGATGTCTAATACCCTTTATTGACTGAAGCGTTCAGGGGTTTCCTCCTCTGTGCTTTTTATTTTCCCACGTTATAATGCCAACGCAGGTCGCATTCGTATTCATGTTGTTGTTTTGTTTTGTTTTTCCGGCCGGTGAGACTGGGAGAGAGAGGAGCGTACAGTGATATCTGACCCCGCTTTTTTCCTCTGCTCCTGCTTCTTCCCCGATGAACAAAAATACCCCGAATCCATTTGGAGCCATGCTCAGAATAAGGAGCGATCGATTAGTTTTTCTTTCTCGGCCCGGTCTCAAGTTACAAGCTCTGTCTTTCTCAATCTCTCCATTTTTTTTTCCACACACACACAGACGCACACGCAGCTCACGTGCACAACACAGAGTCCCATATGTGTGTATGCGTGTGCGCGTGTCTTAATGTAATGCAATGACCTGCTATAGAATTAATATAGGGATGTGCGTCCTGCTGAAAATGCTGTGCGTGTGTTTGCAAATAAAAAGATGTTCTGTATATTATGTGTTTGTAAAGAAGAAGAAAAATGCAAAATTCCCAAATTAAATTGTTTTATATTCTTACGGTTAAAACAATTAAAGATATTTATATAATGAACGAACAGAGCGGTGTGGACTACTTTTGTGTAGCTGTTAGAAAACATCTGGCTTTTACAGTGTAGTTTCATTTAAGTAAAATAACTAAATGTATTTGTAGGGGTTTATTTTATGAGCGTCTCTGTCCGTGTTGCGTTCAGATGCTGTCAGAACATCCCTAAGAGAGAAAGTGTTGTTTTATTATTTACAAAGAGCTTCAAAATGGATGCCGTCTTGATTTGGCAGCATTGCTCTTGTAATTAATTATCACCAAGGCGTTTATTGAAGGAAGCCGTTCTACCCTGCTGATTTTTTTAATCATCCTCGTCTGGTTTGTTTATTTCTCAAATGCAAAGAAACAAAAAAAGCGTCGCGAGAGCTCAGCTGGGGGAGTGCAACTTTTAAGTGCAGCTTTAAGGTCTGAGGGCGCACACGCAGGGCTCCTGACGTGTTTTGAGTAGATTTCATGCTTTAAATGCAAGCTTTTTAGGAGGCATTACTCGGGTGTGTTTTTGCAGGATTTGGTTTCATGCTGCGTCTGTGCACCGTAATGAGATCTAAAGTTGGTTATAGGCTAGATTCCCACCTCTTTCTGCTTTCCGTCAACTCCTGTCTTGTGCATGAAGTTGACACAACACACACACACACACACACACACACACACACACACACACACACACACACACACACACTGAGTCCGGTCAGTAGCTATTGTCTGTCTTTAGAAGTTAGTAAGGCAGATTTTGTGGGGGATTTTTTTTCCTCTTCTCCTCTCTTTCTCCTCCTCTTGTTCAGTCACGCATACCAGATCCTAGACCAGGCTGGAGACCTCCCCCTGCCTTTTTAGAGCCCCCGCTGCCACACACACACACTACTTTTTAGCATTCCACACCATCATTCAAAGCGTTTAAGCATTTTCTTCTCTCCCTCCTGACTCTCGGTCCATGGGGATTTGGGGATAAAGGCCAAGCAGCCAGCGCTGGAGCGGTTGACCGTAGGGACAGAGACAGACGCAGAGGCAAACAAAACTCACAGGGAATGTCAGAGTTTTGATGGTTTCTTAAGTTTGCTTTAGCTGCCCTTTGGTCTTGTGCAATAACGCTGCAACGACTGTGCATCAAGATGTAAAAGACTGGTGACATTTTGTTGCTGTTTCCACCCCAGAGCCATTCTGCTTGTTTTTCTACTTTTATCTGAGCCAAAAGGAAAAGAAGAAAATATGTTAAGTTTGAAGGTGGAAAAGTCTAAACTAAAAGAAGCCCAAATTTAAAAGATACAACTTTTATAGTGCACTTTAGATTAGATGCAACTTTACGATAATTACACAAATCAGAAGTGCAACAAACAGCTTCGTTACTGCAGTAAAAGTACACATCCTCCAGGTCAAATATTACTGCAATACAAGGAAAAGTTAAAGTACTGGAGTATGTGCTTTCAAAAATACTTCAAGTAATGCAACAAAAAAGTTTCCACAGTGTATTTCAAATGAGTGCAGTTAAGATTTGGGGTAAAATTTCTGCTACATTCAAGTCACAAATTTGCAGCTTCATAAATATGAATAAAATACATTTTACATCATTTCAGTGGAAATGTGGGGCTCAGCTTCTAAAACCGTAACAGATCAGATTGTTGTACTGGACATCAGATCAAGAACAAATCTAAAAAGTGATCAAATTAACCAAATAAATGAAAAGAAAGGCAGAAAGGCTGCAGTCAGAACACAGAGTCAGTTCACTGTCAGTGAGTCCACTCTAGTGTTGTATTTCTATGTTGTAGCCTACATTAAGGCAGAGTCAGTGCTTTACAAAAATAATGCTCAACAAAAAAGAGAATGAGAAATATTAACTCAGTAGTCCAGGTCCATGTTAGAATCTACACTGAGAGAATAACAGGAGGGAAATCTGAAGTAAAAGTACACATCCTCCTCCTCAAATATTACTGCAATACAAGGAAAAGTTAAAGTACTGGAGTATGTGCTTTCAAAAATACTATTACTACTATTATTTACAGATTGTTGTAGAGCAAAAACGAGCCATACGTATTATAAATAAGGCTGGGTATTACCATCAGACTAATCCATTATTTTTAAATTGGTTTATTATAGAATCATCCAAATAATGTTCAAAGCAAAGCTAAATCACTTCCAGATTGTGTCCAGAGGTTCTTTTTAGTTCCTGAGAGCAAATATGAGGAGTATTTGTAGTATAGTAGTAGTAGTATAATAGTATTTATAGTAGTAGTAGTAAATAATTATCTTTAGGGAGTAAGGCAGTTGTCTTTGGGTTTTAAGACAATTTCTCTGCAGAGGTTACTTTGGCTTTTTTACAAATGTAGTGGAGTAAAAAGTATTATATTTATCTTTTAGATGTAGTGGAGTAAAAGTAGGAAGTTACCTCTGAAAAATACTACTACAGTCAACTATACTTAAGTACAGTACTCAGGTAAATTGACTTTGTTACTGTCCAGCTCTGCTCTACACAACAACAGTGTGTACACTGATAAACGCAGTACTACACATACTTTACAGATGGATGTACTTTGTAATGAAATACTGCATTTGCTGATGTGAAAACTAACCTAAAATATTTGTTTTGTTTGTTAGGTAAGCGGTTGTTTTTGTCCACATTTTGGAGAGCGGGTTATTAATAAGGCACGAACACTTTAACCTTGATGTGCTGCAGATAATTAACCATTTCACAGAAAAACAAACACTTTGACAGGATCCACCCAGCTCCATGAAGCAGAGAGGAGCGCACTGCAGACCCAGGACAGTCTGCTCTCTCCCTCACTTCTCTTTCTGTCAAATGAACGCAAAAATGTGAAGAAAATAAATTGATTTAAAAATAAAAATCTTTGAACTGACAATAGCATTAGCCAGAAAGAAAGGGAGACATCGAGTTTTAAAGGATTGCCTAAAATAGCTTTATGTTTATGTAACAAAGTATAAGAACAGTTTGCATGTATCTGTACTTTACTTGAGTACATTTTACAGAGGGTACTTTTACGTTTACTACATTTTAGAGCAAGTATCTGTACTTTTTACTCTACTACATTTCTGAGTTGGTTTGAAGTACAAAGTATTTTGAGTTTTGTTTTAAAATCCTGTGTTTTTGTCGTGCTCTCATTGTAGACACACAGTACTTCAATATAACAGATGCAGTAAAGTAGTACACACAGTACTTCAATATAACAGATGCAGTAAAGTAGTACACGCAGTACTTCAATATAACAGATGCAGTAAAGTAGTACACACAGTACTTCAATATAACAGATGCAGTAAAGTAGTACACACAGTACTTCAATATAACAGATGCAGTAAAGTAGTACACGCAGTACTTCAATATAACAGATGCAGTAAAGTAGTACACGCAGTACTTCAATATAACAGATGCAGTAAAGTAGTACACGCAGTACTTCAATATAACAGATGCAGTAAAGTAGTACACGCAGTACTTCAATATAACAGATGCAGTAAAGTAGTACACACAGTACTTCAATATAACAGATGCAGTAAAGTAGTACACACAGTACTTCAATATAACAGATGCAGTAAAGTAGTACACACAGTACTTCAATATAACAGATGCAGTAAAGTAGTACACGCAGTACTTCAATATAACAGATGCAGTAAAGTAGTACACACAGTACTTCAATATAACAGTTGCAGTAAAGTAGTACACACAGTACTTCAATATAACAGATGCAGTAAAGTAGTACACGCAGTACTTCAATATAACAGATGCAGTAAAGTAGTACACGCAGTCCTTCAATATAACAGATGCAGTAAAGTAGTACACGCAGTACTTCAATATAACAGATGCAGTAAAGTAGTACACACAGTACTTCAATATAACAGATGCAGTAAAGTAGTACACGCAGTACTTCAATATAACAGATGCAGTAAAGTAGTACACACAGTACTTCAATATAACAGATGCAGTAAAGTAGTACACGCAGTACTTCAATATAACAGATGCAGTAAAGTAGTACTGCTTTAGAAACATCAGAATAATAAAGAGCTCAGAGACAGATTCAGTTTCTTCTCCTGCAGCAGTTTGTTCATTTCATCTGGAATCAGCAAAATCCTCACATTTAACTCATTCATGAGAGAAATACTTTTACTTTTTTACTCACAAGTACATTTAAAATTGAGTACTTTATAGTGTTACTTAAGTAGAAGTTCTAAGGTGATACATTTACTTGTACTTGAGTAAATATTTGCTACTTTATCTGTACTTTTACTTCAGTAGTAGATCTTTGAGTTCAGCCTGATGAAAAATGGAAAAACAAATGTGTTGCGTTTCAGTTTTTGTTTAGTTTACTTTGACTTCAGTAGAAATTTTAAGGTCACAATTTTAAGGTTTACTTTTACTCGAGTAAATATTTGCTCCATTTTCTGTACTTTGACTGAAGTAAAGAAAGTACTGAGTACTCCTTCCACCGCTGGTCCTCAGTAGGAAACACAGTACACAGTAGTATAGGTTTTCAGCAGAGCGCTAAATTGGGGCGTGCTGCTGGTAATAAAGAGACAAGTGGGCGGAGCTGGACACAGTTGGGTGTGCAGAGCCCTCTCAGGAGGAACAGGGACCGTCCCGGGACCAGAGAGGGCCATGGTTTAGTGCAGCGTGGTCTGCAGCACAGACTCTGCTGTATTCAGATGATAATGTGATACTTTATTAATCTCCGCAGGGAGAGCGCTCTTTTTGTCTGCTGCCCTCCTCTGGGGGGTCAAAGGTCGGCCTCGCCCTCGGAGCCGCACCGTTGCCGGCGCCGAAGGGGATCGGGTGTCATGCTCAAGGACACGTCGGCAGGGTGGAGAAGCCAGGAGGAGTGTTTTTACTTCAGCTCTGTACCTGACGCGACTGCAGCAGATGAAGGCCTGGGGTTTGGTGAACGCTGGCATCGACTCTGGACACGGTTTGTCTTTTGGTTTTTTGGTCTTTTTACTTTTGCCTTTTTCCTTACGGCTTTTTTCTTCTGCTGTTGTCAAAGCAAATCATCTGCCTCCAGGCGCGCAGTGGCTCACAAACTCATATAAGACATAGTTTTTTTATTGCAGGATGCCCTTCCTGAGACCAAACGCTCCAGGTTTGGGACAGGAGCTAGGATCTGTCATTTCACTTTTGCTATTGGTGAATTTACAGGTTCACTATTTTCCGGACTATAAGTGGCTCTGGAGTCACACTAAGCCAAAAAATGCATAATGAAGAAGAAAAAAACGTATATAAGTCACACTGGACTATAAGTCACATTTTTTGGGGGAAATTTATTTTACAAAAAATTTATTTTACAAAATTTGACACCAAGACCAAGAACTGTCTCTGGCCTCTCTCTGGTCTGTCCCTGGTCTGTCCCTGGTCTGTCTCTGGCCTGTCCCTGGTCTGTCCCTGGTCTGTCCCTGGTCTGTCCCTGGTCGGTCTCTGGTCTGTCTCTGGTCTGTCTCTGGTCTGTCTCTGGTCTGTCTCTGGTCTGTCACTGGTCTGTCTCTAGTCTGTCCCTGGTCAGTCTCTGGTCTGTCTCTGGTCTGTCCCTGGTCTGTCCCTGGTCTGTCGCTGGTCTGTCTCTGGTCTGTCTCTGGTCTGTCACTGGTCTGTCTCTAGTCTGTCCCTGGTCAGTCTCTGGTCTGTCTCTGGTCTGTCCCTGGTCTGTCCCTGGTCTGTCTCTGGTCTGTCCCTGGTCTGTCCCTGGTCTGTCCCTGGTCTGTCCCTGGTCGGTCTCTGGTCTGTCTCTGGTCTGTCTCTGGTCTGTCTCTGGTCTGTCTCTGGTCTGTCACTGGTCTGTCTCTGGTCTGTCCCTGGTCAGTCTCTGGTCTGTCTCTGGTCTGTCCCTGGTCTGTCCCTGGTCTGTCGCTGGTCTGTCTCTGGTCTGTCTCTGGTCTGTCCCTGGTCTGTCCCTGGTCTGTCTCTGGTCTGTCTCTGGTCTGTCACTGGTCTGTCTCTAGTCTGTCCCTGGTCAGTCTCTGGTCTGTCTCTGGTCTGTCCCTGGTCTGTCCCTGGTCTGTCTCTGGTCTGTCTCTGGTCTGTCTCTGGTCTGTCTCTGGTCTGTCTCTGGTCTGTCTCTGGTCTGTCTCTGGTCTGTCCCTGGTCTGTCCCTGGTCTGTCCTGGTCTGTCTCTGGTCTGTCTCTGGTCTGTCTCTGGTCTGTCTCTGGTCTGTCTCTGGTCTGTCTCTAGTCTGTCCCTGGTCTGTCCGTGGTCTGTCTCTAGTCTGTCCCTGGTCTGTCTCTGGTCTGTCTCTGGTCTGTCCCTGATCTGTCTCTGGTCTGTCTCTGGTCTGTCTCTAGTCTGTCCCTGGTCTGTCCCTGGTCTGTCTCTAGTCTGTCCCTGGTCTGTCTCTGGTCTGTCTCTGGTCTGTCCCTGGTCTGTCCCTGGTCTGTCTCTGGTCTGTCTCTGGTCTGTCTCTAGTCTGTCCCTGGTCTGTCCCTGGTCTGTCTCTAGTCTGTCCCTGGTCTGTCTCTGGTCTGTCTCTGGCCTGTCCCTGGTCTGTCTCTGGTCTGTCACTGGTCAGTCTCTGGTCTGTCTCTGGTCTGTCCCTGGTCTGTCTCTGGTCTGTCCCTGGTCTGTCTCTGGTCTGTCTCTGGTCTGTCCCTGGTCTGTCTCTGGTCTGTCTCTGGTCTGTCCCTGGTCTGTCCCTGGTCTGTCTCTGGTGTGTCTCTGGTCTGTCCCTGGTCTGTCCCTGGTCTGTCCCTGGTCTGTCCCTGGTCTGTCTCTGGTCTGTCCCTGGTCTGTCTCTGGTCTGTCTCTGGTCTGTCTCTGGTCTGTCTCTGGTCTGTCTCTGGTCTGTCCCTGGTCTGTCTCTGGTCTGTCTCTGGTCTGTCTCTGGTCTGTCCCTGGTCTGTCCCTGGTCTGTCCCTGGTCTGTCTCTGGTCTGTCTCTGGTCTGTCTCTGGTCTGTCCTTGGTCTGTCTCTGGTCTGTCTCTGGTCTGTTTCTGGTCTGTCCTTGGTCTGTCTCTGGTCTGTCCCTGGTCTGTCTTTGGTCTGTCTCTGGTCTGTCCCTGGCCTGTCTCTGGTCTGTCTCTGGTCCGTCCCTGGCCTGTCCCTGGTCTGTCCCTGGCCTGTCCCTGGTCTGTCTCTGGTCTGTCTCTGGTCTGTCAATTTAATATTAGTATTTATTAAAGCACTCTGTTTAGTTTCCTGAACCAACAGAATTTAGTTTCAGGTCTGAAACTTTTAGAAGCAGATAAACCAACTCTCACCAGTTCAGTTTCAGAACTCAGGAAGTTTCTTGGACCAGAGACAGACGTCTTCGACTTAAAAAAACCTTTTGTTGCTAAAGAACTCTCAGGAGCAGTTTATACGACAACGCGTTTTGCTGAATCTGCAAAGGTTTGAAAACTCTGAAAACAGCGTCCTCACTGAAAACGATGACGTAACAAATCAATTCTGAGCTGTGATTGGCTGAGTGCACGCCATATGTCAGGTGACCCACGAGCGCTAAATACGAGGCTTTTATGTCTCATCCATTCATATTCACTCAGTCACTGTCAGTAACATCTGTGTACGTTACAACCACAGATCCTAAAGCAGTAGTTACACACTTCCTCTGCTGTTTACTCTCTGTGTGGTGCACAGCATTTGCGGGGCCCACAGCGCCGTTTGCTGGACAAACACAGGTACTGCAGTGTACAGTGGTTTTCAGGCGAAACAAGCGTCGTGTAAACAGATTTCTGTAAAAGCCAAACGACCTTCTGTTACTGCAGAGTGTGGGCTGTTAATGCTCCAGTGCCTCTGAAGATGAACAAGTGCAGTGTTTCACAACCAGGGGGACGGGGACCCCTAGGGGTACACCAGCACACTGCAGGGGGGACATGGAGTTATTTGATCATTTATGTATTTGGCTTTCAAAGACGAAAATAAACCTAACCCAAGGGAATGCAACACTAAACCAGGTCTAAAGCCAGGACTAAAACCAGGACTAAATTAGGACTAAACCGGGACTAAAGCCAGGTCTAAAACCAGGACTAAACCAGCACTAAACCAGGTCTAAAGCCAGGTCTAAAACCAGGTCTAAAACCAGGACTAAACCAGGACTAAACTAGGACTAAACTGGGACTAAAGCCAGGTCTAAAACCAGGACTAAACCAGCACTAAACCAGGTCTAAAGCCAGGTCTAAAACCAGGTCTAAAACCAGGACTAAAACCAGGACTAAACTAGGACTAAACTGGGGACTAAAGCCAGGTCTAAAACCAGGACTAAACCAGCACTAAACCAGGTCTAAAGCCAGGTCTAAAGCCAGGTCTAAAACCAGAACTAAACCAGGACTAAACCAGGTACTAAACCAGGATCTAAAGCCAGGTCTAAAGCCAGGTCTAAAACCAGAACTAAACCAGGACTAAACCAGGACTAAACCAGGACTAAACCAGGTCTAAAGCCAGGTCTAAAGCCAGGTCTAAAACCAGAACTAAACCAGGACTAAACCAGGACTAAACCAGGACTAAACCAGGTACTAAAGCCAGGTCTAAAGCCAGGTCTAAAACCAGAACTAAACCAGGACTAAACCAGGACTAAACCAGGACTAAACCAGGTCTAAAGCCAGGTCTAAAACCAGGTCTAAAACCAGGACTAAAGCCAGGTCTAAAACCAGGATTAAACTAGGACTAAACTGGGTCTAAAGCCAGGTCTAAAACCAAGACTAAACCAGGACTAAACCAGGTCAAAATCTAGGTCTAAAACCAGGACTAAACCAGGACTAAACCAGGTCTAAAGCCAGGTCTAAAGCCAGGTCTAAAGCCAGGTCTAAAACCAGGACTAAACCAGGAATAAAACAAGTCTAAAACCAGGTCTAAAACAAGGACTAAACCAGGTCTAAACCAGGTTTAAAGCCAGGTCTAAAACCAGGACTAAAACAGGAAGAAAACTGGCCTAAAACTAGAACTAGGAAAGGAATAAACGAGGAGAAAACTAGGAACAAACCAGGTCTAAGCCAGGTCTAAAGTCAGGTCTAAACTGAGTCTAAACCAGGACTGAACCAGGTCCTGGGGGTACACAAAACCAAAAGTCTGGGACTGAACCAGAGAAAGTTCCTTCTGCAGCGCTGACACTGACAGTGCTTAGATTTGCTCCTGGTTGTGTTTTGTCTGGAGATAAAAAGCACTTAGCGCTGTCCTTACTAATGCATCCTAATTCAAAAGTGAGTACGAGAGCAAGTGTTCAGAGCCTGGACTAATGTGTTTTCATTTCAAAAGTGGCAATGTAGAGAAGCAGCAATATTCAAATGATCGTCCTCATTAGAGTTGATAATAACAGCACTTTTGATTGTGCTAATATTCACAGTACTTATTACTTATTACAGTCACATGATCCCTGCCTCGAAAACTACTGCAGCGCTCTGTGAGGGACAACCACATGTGGAAAGTTTATTGAGCATTATTTGAAATTGGTTAATTCTTGTACTGAAGTTAATTTTGCCCTCAAATAAATGTATGTAATATTAAAAGAGCAAACATTAAATATGATGAGATAATTGTAAACAGCTGAAAGTTCTGACACAGACAGAAGCATGAGTCTAAACTCTAGACCAGGAGCACCCAAAGTGGGGCCCGCCAGCCAAACTTGGCCCTTCAGGGGTTTTGATTGGGCCCCGAGGAGGTGCTGTGATTCATGAGGAGAATCTACTTTGATTCAGTGAGTGGTTGGTGTGGAGTCTGCCTAATAATGTAAGAAATAAAGGAAGTTTATACATGGATCTGTTTCTGAATGATGAAAGATTACTACTTTTGGCTCTTGGCCCCCCGATACATTTCAATACATTCCTCTGAGGGAAAGGTTTGGGCGCTCCTGCTATAATGTCTGTCCAATTCTGAGGCCAATAAACGATGTGCACAATATATCGCAAAATTATCACAATATCAGCAAACGCAATATCCGTATGGCAAGAATCTAAATATATCACAATAACGCTGTGGTCTTCCATCTGACAGAGATTTACACTGAAGAATCATTTTCCACCAGAGCCTTAAAAGAACATGTGTTGTGACTAAATAAAAATGTTTAAAAAGTCCAGTTTTAGTGGTAATTTAATTAATTTAGTCCCAGCTTAGCCTTGTTTTATTCCTGGTTTAGTCTGTGTTAAGTTTGGATTTTGTGGCTGTTTGACTTGTAAATACAGGAACTTACATTTTTGTGAAATGTAGTGAATTTAACTTACTATGTTCCAAAAGTAGGCTCTGTTTTCAAATATCGCAAGTAATATCAGTTATCACAATTTTCAACATAGTTATCGAATATCGCAGGTTTTCTCCGTATCGTGCAGCGCTAGTGTCCACTATAAAGAGTCAGAGTTTGACCTGTACAGAAACCATAATGCAGGCCATGGATTCATAACTTTTATTTTTTCATATTATCTCGTTATAACAACTTCATTCTTTAGTTTACCTGAGATAACAACTTAATTTTTTCATTTTCCTGGTTATCTCGGGAAAACATAAGAATTAAGTTGTTATGAGGTAACAGGAGAAAAATAGTTATGAATCCATGGCCGCTTATGGTTTCTGTAGACGTGCATTTAGTGGAGAGAGATACAAATGCATTTAAATACTTTTTATGTGACAGACATTTATACATTTATGATTGATCTAAGTGAGTTGTCTTGAGCAGAAAACGAGACTTAAAAGCCATTGTAGGCAGTGAGCGGGAAACTGACTAGAGGGCGCTGTTTTGTGAGTGTAGCAGGCAGAGTTATGTCTCGCCCTGGCAGACGCTGAAACCACGGTCACGGTCTTTAGTCGGTGAAGCTGTGGATGCCAGAACCTTCTGTGTTTCTCATGACGAGAACATAAAAGAAATGTAGTGAAATATATCAGATCCACACTCGCAGCAACAACACAGGCTCCATACAACAGCAGCAGTCATTATAAGTATTGTAAGTAAGACTTGCTATTGTTAGCCGCTAAGCTAGTGCTAGCTGCGTAGCTAGCATCACTGAGTGTTGCTTATACAAATGCAACAGACACCTGCAGGACTCATTCTAGCCAAATGTTGAGGTACTGCACATATTGTGTGCATGTGTATGTTTTACAAATATAAAGAAAATAATCTCACCGGTTTAAAAGAAACGTAGCGACATTAGCATCTGTTTTGAGCCTCTTTCGTTCCCGGAGCTCTCTCCACCAATCAAATGCCGCTCCAATATTCACTCTAGTTTTAGCTCTTTCTCAGTTTAACCTCTTTTTGTTTTCTTCTTTCTCTAAAACAGTTTTTGTTTTTCTGACGAAGGCAGCAGTGGCTGCAGAGGGATCTGCTGCTTTCCCAGGAGACTCCTGTTGTTGCAATAATCACACAGAGCTGTTTCGGTCCGAATAAAATATTATAAAATGTAATTATTTAAATTTGTTTTTATCTGAACCCACTCACTGTTTTGAGGGCTATTTATTGGTAAAATATGTTTAAAAACCCTATTACCTACAATGGCTTTAACATATTGCCATAGTAACCCAGACATTATTGTTCCTGGGTCTGTGCTGGTGAACCTTTATCCCTAAATAACTCATGGCTCTAACTTTGGACTTTTCCTTTAAAATAAAAACATGAGTAAGCTTATTTTGTTAAGGGCAAATCTTACAGCTCTCTTGTAGATTCTCCTTTTTGAACACTTAAAAATACACAGTCAGCATTGTTTTCCCATGTTGCAGAGGTGAAAGTGAAAACTCAGAGCGGCGGCTGAGACTCACGGGGTTCAGGCCTGGCACAGTGAGAGCGGAGCGGGGGGCGGAGCCAAGGAAACAGCACCAGCGTCCCACCACAGTCTGCAGCCGTCAGCGCCGAGCCTGCAGAGACCGAGCAGAGAGGGGGAGGTCAGGCACAGAGCAGAGCGAGAGGACGAAGAGGAGAGAGAGGAGCTGCAGAGACAGGAATCTGTGAGTCACTGTTTGACTGTGGGCTGTGAGAAGTTGACGAAGCCGTGCGAAAACTCGAACACATTCACTCACACATCGCTCTGAGACAAAACTCCGTCTAATATTGGTGAACACGACATATAAGCAGCACATTTACACAATCTGGAAGTGATTTAGCTTTGCTTTGAACATTATTTGGATGATTCTATAATAAACCAATTTAAAAATAATGGATTAGTCTGATGGTAATACCCAGCCTTATTTATAATACGTATGGCTCGTTTCTGCTCTACAACAATCTGTAAATTATAGTAATAATAGTATTTCTGAAAGCACATACTCCAGTACTTTAACTTTTCCTTGTATTGCAGTAATATTTGAGCAGGAGGATGTGTACTTTTACTGCAGTAATGAAGCTGAGTACTTTGTCCAGCGCTGATAATAATAACAAAAACTAAATTTAACAAAAGAATAATACTTTTTCTGAACAATGGAGAGTAAGTTGGCTGTAAGATGAGTTAAAAAAAAATAATGATAGTGAGTAAACTTAAATTTTAAGTTTTTAGACAGATGAACGTTAAATTAGATGAACAAAAAATATTAGTTGTTGAAAAGTAGAGATTTTGAGTTGGCCCCAAAACTCAAAAATCCTGTTGCTTTGAGTTTTTACTGCTTTTTTTTCCACAGTGTGCCATTTCAGAGGGAAAATGCTTCCTTTTCTTCCCGGGGTTGCCACAGCAGATCGTTTACAGTGAGTAGTTGTCAGGTTTTACGCCAGATGCCCTTCCTGGGACCTGTATATATTGTGGCAGGACTCTGTGGGGGAATAGAACCCATGACCTCCCATATCTCATGATGGTAATGAACCTATCAAAACTAATCAGGTGTTCCTTCGCTGACCCCTTGTGGCTGGAGGTAGTATCTGTGGCCCTATCTCACAATGGTACAGAAGCCTTTAAAACAGAACTTTTTTACCTTAAATAAACCGTTTGGGAGTCTGTGTGAAGGTTAAACCCTAACCCGGAGTCACAGAAGTCTGGAGTCTCACGGGAAAGCGGCGCATCCCGGTTAACAAAACAACAAAACAACAAAACAACAAAACAACATGCTACAGATGGATTTATTTCTCGATTTTTGTTGTGGCAGAGCGGCCAGATGTCAGAAAAAACTTTGTACGGATACGAGGAGGAGAAAACAAAAGTAAAGCTGTTTACGATAGTGCTTTACTCTGAACTGTAGGGGGCGCTCTGTTGAGGAAAATGAGGCAAAAATCAAAGAGAGATCAAGAGATCCACAGAAGTCACAGAGGTCTAAACCAGGTCTAAACCAGGTCTAAACCAGGACTAAACCAGGTCTAAACCAGGTCTAAACCAGGACTAAACCAGGTCTAAACCTGGACTAAACCAGGTCTAAACCGGGACTAAACCGGGACTAAACCAGGTCTAAACCAGGTCTAAACCGGGACTAAACCAGGACTAAACCAGGTCTAAACCAGGACTAAACCAGGTCTAAACCTGGACTAAACCAGGTCTAAACCGGGACTAAACCGGGACTAAACCAGGACTAAACCGGGACTAAACCAGGTCTAAACCAGGTCTAAACCAGGTCTAAACCAGGTCTAAACCTGGACTAAACCGGGTCTAAACCGGGTCTAAACCGGGTCTAAACCGGGACTAAACCGGGACTAAACCGGGTCTAAACCGGGTCTAAACCGGGTCTAAACCAGGTCTAAACCAGGACTAAACCAGGACTAAACCAGGTCTAAACCAGGATTAAACCAGGTCTAAACCAGGGCTAAACCAGGTCAAAACCAGGACTAAACCAGGACTAAACCAGGACTAAACCAGGACTAAACCAGGTCTAAACCAGGACTAAACCAGGACTAAACCAGGACTAAACCAGGACTAAACCAGGTCTAAACCAGGACTAAACCAGGTCTAAACCAGGTCTAAACCAGGTCTAAACCAGGTCTAAGCCAGGACTAAACCAGGACTAAACCAGGTCTAAACCAGGTTTAAACCAGGTCTAAACCAGGACTAAACCAGGTCTAAACCAGGACTAAACCAGGTCTAAACCAGGTCTAAACCAGGACTAAACCAGGACTAAACCAGGACTAAACCAGGACTAAACCAGGTCTAAACCAGGTCTAAACCAGGTCTAAGCCAGGACTAAACCAGGACTAAACCAGGTCTAAACCAGGTTTAAACCAGGTCTAAACCAGGACTAAACCAGGTCTAAACCAGGTCTAAACCAGGACTAAACCAGGTCTAAACCAGGACTAAACCAGGTCTAAACCAGGTCTAAACCAGGTCTAAACCAGGTTTAAACCAGGTCTAAACCAGGACTAAACCAGGGCTAAACCAGGTCAAAACCAGGACTAAACCAGGTCTAAACCAGGACTAAACCAGGTCTAAACCAGGACTAATCCAGGACTAAACCAGGACTAAACCAGGACTAAACCAGGTCTAAACCAGGTCTAAGCCAGGTCTAAGCCAGGACTAAACCAGGTCTAAACCAGGACTAAACCAGGTCTAAACCAGGTCTAAACCAGGTCTAAACCAGGTCTAAACCAGGACTAAACCAGGACTAAACCAGGTCTAAACCAGGACTAAACCAGGACTAAACCAGGTCTAAACCAGGTCTAAACCAGGTCTAAGCCAGGACTAAACCAGGACTAAACCAGGTCTAAACCAGGTTTAAACCAGGTCTAAACCAGGACTAAACCAGGTCTAAACCAGGTCTAAACCAGGACTAAACCAGGACTAAACCAGGACTAAACCAGGTCTAAACCAGGTCTAAACCAGGTCTAAGCCAAGACTAAACCAGGACTAAACCAGGTCTAAACCAGGTTTAAACCAGGTCTAAACCAGGACTAAACCAGGGCTAAACCAGGTCAAAACCAGGACTAAACCAGGTCTAAACCAGGTCTAAACCAGGTCTAAACCAGGACTAATCCAGGTCTAAACCAGGACTAAACCAGGACTAAACCAGGTCTAAACCAGGTCTAAGCCAGGTCTAAGCCAGGACTAAACCAGGTCTAAACCAGGACTAAACCAGGTCTAAACCAGGTCTAAACCAGGTCTAAACCAGGTCTAAACCAGGACTAAACCAGGACTAAACCAGGTCTAAACCAGGACTAAACCAGGACTAAACCAGGTCTAAACCAGGACTAAACCAGGTCTAAACCAGGTCTAAACCAGGTCTAAACCAGGACTAAACCAGGACTAAACCAGGACTAAACCAGGTCTAAACCAGGATTAAACCAGGTCAAAACCAGGACTAAACCAGGTCAAAACCAGGACTAAACCAGGTCTAAACCAGGACTAAACCAGGTCTAAACCAGGTCTAAACCAGGTCTAAACCAGGTCTAAGCCAGGACTAAACCAGGACTAAACCAGGTCTAAACCAGGTTTAAACCAGGTCTAAACCAGGACTAAACCAGGGCTAAACCAGGTCAAAACCAGGACTAAACCAGGTCTAAACCAGGACTAAACCAGGTCTAAACCAGGACTAAACCAGGTCTAAACCAGGACTAAACCAGGATTAAACCAGGTCTAAACCAGGTCTAAACCAGGTCTAAACCAGGACTAAACCAGGTCTAAACCAGGATTAAACCAGGTCTAAACCAGGACTAAGCCAGGTCTAAACCAGGACTAAACCAGGACTAAACCAGGTCTAAACCAGGTCTAAACCAGGACTAAACCAGGACTAAACCAGGTCTAAACCAGGACTAAGCCAGGACTAAACCAGGACTAAACCAGGTCTAAACCAGGACTAAACCAGGACTAAACCAGGTCTAAACCAGGACTAAACCAGGTCTAAACCAGGACTAAGCCAGGTCTAAACCAGGTCTAAACCAGGACTAAACCAGGTCTAAACCAGGTCTAAACCAGGACTAAACCAGGACTAAACCAGGTCTAAACCAGGACTAAACCAGGACTAAACCAGGTCTAAACCAGGACTAAACCAGGACTAAACCAGGTCTAAACCAGGTCTAAACCAGGACTAAACCAGGACTAAACCAGGTCTAAACCAGGACTAAACCAGGACTAAACCAGGTCTAAACCAGGACTAAACCAGGACTAAACCAGGTCTAAACCAGGTCTAAACCAGGACTAAACCAGGTCTAAACCAGGACTAAACCAGGTCTAAACCAGGTCTAAACCAGGTCTAAACCAGGACTAAACCAGGTCTAAACCAGGACTAAACCAGGTCTAAACCAGGTCTAAACCAGGTCTAAACCAGGACTAAGCCAGGACTAAACCAGGTCTAAACCAGGACTAAACCAGGACTAAACCAGGTCTAAACCAGGTCTAAACCAGGACTAAACCAGGTCTAAACCAGGACTAAACCAGGTCTAAACCAGGTCTAAACCAGGTCTAAACCAGGTCTAAACCAGGACTAAACCAGGTCTAAACCAGGTCTAAACCAGGACTAAACCAGGTCTAAACCAGGTCTAAACCAGGTCTAAACCAGGACTAAACCAGGTCTAAACCAGGACTAAACCAGGTCTAAACCAGGACTAAACCAGGACTAAACTGATAAACCTCAGTCTAAAATCCTGTGTATGACCCTGATCCAGATTTTGTTCCAGATCCACACCAAAAACTAAACATAAACATAAACACTTCTTCCTTCCGTGACCTTTTCAGCAAAAAAATAAATAAGAAAGACGTTTACTTTTGAGTTATCTTACTAACAACAAACCAACAAACAATTAAACCTTGTTGGTAATCATCACACACTGAGCTAACAGGACATGTTCAGGTAAAAGACCGCTCTTCACTCTTTACAGTCGGGCTCAGTCTCAATCTGAAAACAACAAACTAAATGTTTCATCTGCAGCATCAGCCTTCATTCATAACCAAGCCATGGACTGCGCTGCTGAATCTTTTATGGAAACCTCAGCAATTACCACGAGAGAAAGACTCCAGAAATTATGCAGCGAGTGACGTCGACGTCTCAGGACCCAGCAGAGAAATACAGTTTACTCCGCTACACTGTAAAAACTAAATGCTGCAAAAACAATCTGAATGAGTAAAAGTATGTTTTCATCTAAGTGGATAAGTAGGTAGTAGTAGTAGCAGTACAATCAGATATTTTTGGCAGTAGAAGTAGTAGTAGCAAGGGTAGTAGTAGTTCTAGTAGCAATAGCAGTAGTAGTAGTAGTATGTACTGTAACAACTGTTCTAGGCAGGGCCGGTCCTGAACATTTGGGGGCCCTAAGCAGGAACAGTTTGGGGGCCAAGCCTCTGAGTTATTTTTGAAATTTTACTATAAAACATTTTAATTTCTTTAAAACACTGACTTTTCTTTGGGGATGAGTGCTTTGAGACGTTTTTATTATTTTTGTAAACTTGGCAAGGGGGACCCAGGTAAACAGAAAATAAAACACACACACAAAGAAAAAAAATAATAAAGTACCTGTATTTTCTAGGACTACAAGTCTCACTTTTTTCCATCGTCTGGCTCAGGGTGCGACGTATACTCAGGTGTGACTTATATATTAAAATATTTCAGGTGTGGGTTATTTTCACACTGACAGCCACCAGAGGGCGCTCTAGGCTTGTGTACCAGCATCTGCTGCACCTGTACCACTGACAATTTAAAATGTAAACATTAGCGCTAACAACTTAGGCTATAAAGACAACTGAGAAAGAGCGTAATAATTGGAAATGGAACTGATGCTGAGTCTGACGACAGCCACGCAGAGGAGGAAGCGGCGCTTCGTCTACCTCCGGAGTTGGCGGAGTTGTTCAGAAGCGACACCGAGGATGAAGAATTTAAAGGATTTAGCGATTAGGAGTGAGATGGTGAGTTTGGTGAACTTGTTATATTATGTTCTTTATGCTATAGTTATGTGAATAACTGTTAATATATTACGTTAACATACGAGACACCTGTTCAGTTCGTTGTTTATGCTTCATGTAGCTGAATAACCATCAATGTGTTACGTTAGCATAGCGCACACCTATTCAGCTGTTGTTCTCTATTCTATTATTACTATAACTCGCCTTTCAACATGAAATGTCTGTTCTTGGTGTCGGATTTTGTAAAATAAATTTACCCCAAAAATGCGACTTATAGTCCAGTGTGACTTATATACTGTTTTTTTTCTTCTTCATTATGCATTTTTTGGTGAGTGCCACTTATACTCCAGAGCCACTTATAGTCCATGAAAATACGGTAAATAAAATAAAGTTGAATATTATACTTAACTAGAATCAAAAAGAGTTCACAAATGAATCAAATCAGCAAATAACAGATAAACCTGGGGGCCCTGGTATTTTTTTTACTTCTACTTGACTCGGGTTATTTTGCAGTAACAGTACTTTTACTCAGATTCGAGTATTTCTTCCACCTCTGGGAGAAACACAGGACGTGCGGCGGACAGCAAAGAGGAGGGAGGGTCACACTGATGCCAGATTTTTTTATTTTTATTTTATTTTTTTTTGAGTTTCTTTGTCTGAAAAATCAGGTGAAGCCAAGACAGAAAAGTGACAGATACTCCCTGCACCACACACAGTTCTCATTTGTCAGGTGTGGGCAGCGTGGGAGGTGTGTGTGTGTCTGTGTGTGTGTGTGTCTGTGTATCTGTGTGTGTGTGTGTGTGTGTGTGTGTGTGTGTTCTCGTCTCTGTCTCTCCGTAGCTTCCTGTCAGTGCAGCTCGTCATTCTGGCATCAATAAGAGAAACTTTTGCTTTATTCTGTTTAGGATTTGTCGTTTTTTTTTTTCTCAAACGTGGAAATCGGCAGAAAGAGTCGACACAAAGCTGCGTCTGTTTGACAGGAAGCACTGTGCACAGGAACACACAGCTCTCACAACGTTAACAAAGGTTATTTTCCAGACTTTTTGGTGAGATTTGCGGCGAGGAGGACGTAGGAAGGGAAAACAGATCCAATAAAAGTTTGATTCACGGCTAAATCTGGCGCTGAGCTCGGCGATGTTTCGTGCGGAGGTCAGGTGATGACAGCCGCGTTTACACCGGAAAAACTTTACCAGAGGAAGTCGAGTCAATACCACATTCATCTTAAAGAGCTGTAAATAAAAGTGCTGTCGCTGTTGCCTGTGGTTGCTTCCTGTCAGCACGTCTCGCTCACAAACGTTCCCCACAACAACAACAACAACAACAACAACAACAACCACATCAGAGGCTAACAATCAACTCCTGCTACAAACATCAAGGTTTCATATTTTTCTTATCTGAAGCCTAAACAGGGCTCCACATTTACTTTTGTTCCTCAGTGGCCAATTAGTGATTTTACTGGCCACAATTTATTTGTTGGAGTTTTTGTGTACATTTGATCAAATACAATAAGCTTAAAGAATGTAAAATCTGGATTTATGCCTGGACAGGGATTTATCAAATAAAAAAACAGCAGAATTCAAAATAAAATATAATATATTTTCCCTCATCATGATGTATTACTATATAACAGTGGTTCCCAAAGTGGGGTCTGCGAAGCTACTGCAGGGGCCCCCAGAGCCTGTCTATATTAAGAACAAATAAAGAAATTGAGTTTGAAATGCACTGTAAAAAACAATGCTGCAAAAACTCAAGGCATCCCTCAGGATTTTTGAGTTTTGGTGATCAACTCAAAATCTCAAGTTTTCAACAACTAATATTTTTTTATTATTGATAATAATAAAAACTAAATTTACTACATTTAACAAAAGAATAACTTTTTCTGAACTCTGTAAGTTGGCTGTAAGATGAGTAAAAAAATAATGATAGAGAGAAAAACTTAAAAATTAAAAGTTTTTAGACGTATGAACATCAAATTTAGTGAAAGTTTGGAAAACTTGAGATTTTGAGTTGGCCCCAAAAATCTTGAGGGATCTTTTGCCTTGAGTTATTGAGTTTTTGCAATGTATTTGTTTAAAAATATAACTTTAAAACACTTTTTAGCCAATAGTCAGTGTCTTTTGTAATGTTTTTATAGAAATATATGGAGAAAACATGAAAATAAATATGGGATGGTAAATTTAAGAGGCCGTGACTCCTGACTTTGGGAATGGCTGCTACATAATAAATGGTGTAGACTCAACATAAATTCAGGCCTAACGTCTGAAATTCAGATATAGGCCTAGTTATACATTAAAGAGAGAAGCCAAAATGAAAATCTACCTGCATTTGGCTCCGGTTGACGAGAGTTAAAGTCTAAATACTGTCAAAAAAGTGTTTAAATTTGATTTAATGTATTCATCAAAGTGAACTTTCTATTACAGCTCACATCAGAGCAGCTGTGGCTTTAGTGCATCGTATACAGAGCATCAGTGTACTCAGAGTTTGTGACGTCTTGGTTCACATTTTACAGGTTTGGTGTTTTGTTTCTGGAGTCAATAACGACAACTCACACTTTTATTTTTACAGCTTGTTTAGTGTAGCTCATGTAAACTTCTATGGGAGCCCTTTAGGGACAAATATCAGCCACTCCACAGAGCTGCTGCTGAGCGTTATGTTATTGGGAAGTTGCAGCAATTATTCCTAAAAATGAACTTTACAAATCCCTCCATCAGTAGTGCGTGCTCAAACATAAACATGAGTGCGTTTGTATGGAACCGTCTGCGAAGCAAAATAATCAAATATCCAAAAGATTGTGTGTGGTTTTTCCGGCGCTGACAGTGTGATCTGTTATCTGGACCTGAGTGGGCTGCAGAGTGAACATCTCGCTCTGAGGTCGCATCATCTGACAAACGCTTCATATCAGTAACATCTCACTCGTTAAATAACTCTCCACTCTTCACCAAATGAATCGAGTGAAACCCTGGGTCACTTTCCGTTCAAACCACTCAACCCGGGACGTGGACATCCGGCCCAGGAGAAAACTGCCATCGCAAAGTTATTTAATATTCAATCTATAAGGCGTTATTGAGACGGAGGAGCGCTCGGATCTGCTGCTAAATGAATTACAGCTTCAATTTGCATTTGGAGTGAAGTGAAAGTCTCCAACACCGCGCGGTGTTGTCAGGCTGCAGACAGCCGCACCTGGACCTGGCTTTGAGGACGGACCTCAACTCAAGTTTCCACTGTTTATATTTATGTTGAGTCAATATTTATAATAATCATAATAATAATAATAATATAGAGCAGTTTGTGGGGCTAATGTGTCGTATCGTTTGTGTAGATTCGATCATTACCTTTCAGATTTGAGGATTTTAAAATATTTAGCTATTTTTCTCACATGTTTGCATTTTATCAAAGGACTGTTGTGAAATGTTAAGTATTGTATTTCATTATTGGGTTAGGTTAAGGTTAACCTGTGAAGCTCTGAGGCCTTTTTCCTGAAAATTCTATATCTACATTTATTAAGGTTTTACTTAGCATTTACCAGGTGTTCAGAGCTAACCTTGGTAGCAAATGAATTGGTGGACTTTGGGGATTACTGTGGAAGAGAAATAATATTAATAAATTATATTGTTTGACCATAAATTGAGGTTGAAATGGATTATTCTAATTTCCACCTGAAAAAAAAACACATATTTGCCTCCAAAAAAGCCTTTTTCCTTCCTGTAGTGAAGCAAATAACAACATAAATTGAAAATGTCACATATCTTGGTCTACTGCAGCAAAATTTGTGCCAAATAAACAAAGTAATGGAAAGATTTACATGTTTTATTTTTAAAAAAATCCAGGCGGAATCCAACTGTTGAATAGAAATTGAAGTAGATAGTTTTGTTGCCATGAATTGTCCGAACACGAGGAGGTCAAACATGTGTGTGTCAGCCGCTGGATCTCCCCGCTATGGTCCCAACAAGCGGACGCAAGGGGGCGGAGCCTCGTCGGGCTCTGTTCAGGTTTAAGAGGTTAAAGTAAACTTTGTTGTCCATGCAGAGAATTTGTTCACTGCTGCTTTACAGATATTTTGTATTCATAGCAAATTAGTCCATTATTCACTTATTTTATCCATTCTTCTTGTTTACTGTGCACTGCTGGTGGTG
>CM036239.1:1879227-1889227 GCA_020698575.1 Bostrychus sinensis
AGGACTAAACCAGGACTAAACCAGGTCTAAACCAGGTCTAAACCAGGACTGAACCAGGTCTAAACCAGGACTAAACCAGGTCTAAACCAGGACTAAACCAGGTCTAAACCAGGACTAAACCAGGAATAAACCAGGACTAAACCAGGACTAAACCAGGTCTAAACCAGGTCTAAACCAGGTGTAAACCAGGACTAAACCAGGACTAAACCAGGTCTAAACCAGGTCTAAACCAGGACTAAACCAGGTCTAAACCAGGTCTAAACCAGGTGTAAACCAGGACTAAACCAGGACTAAACCAGGGCTAAACCAGGGCTAAACCAGGACTAAACCAGGACTAAACCAGGACTAAACCAGGTCTAAACCAGGTCTAAACCAGGACTGAACCAGGTCTAAACCAGGACTAAACCAGGGCTAAACCAGGGCTAAACCAGGACTAAACCAGGACTAAACCAGGTCTAAACCAGGTCTAAACCAGGTCTAAACCAGGTCTAAACCAGGACTAAACCAGGTCTAAACCAGGACTAAACCAGGACTAAACCAGGACTGAACCAGGTCTAAACCAGGACTAAACCAGGGCTAAACCAGGGCTAAACCAGGTCTAAACCAGGTCTAAACCAGGTCTAAACCAGGTCTAAACCAGGACTAAACCAGGACTAAACCAGGTCTAAACCAGGACTAAACCAGGTCTAAACCAGAACAAAACCAGGTCTAAACCAGGTCTAAACCAGGACTAAACCAAGACTAAACCAGGTCTAAACCAGGTCTAAACCAGGACTAAACCAGGACTAAACCAGGACTAAACCAGGACTAAACCAGGACTAAACCAGGTCTAAACCAGGACTAAACCAGGTCTAAACCAGGACTAAACCAGGACTAAACCAGGAATAAACCAGGTCTAAACCAGGACTAAACCAGGAATAAACCAGGTCTAAACCAGGACTAAACCAGGACCAAACCAGGACTAAACCAGGTCTAAACCAGGTCTAAACCAGGACTAAACCAGGTCTAAACCAGAACTAAACCAGGAATAAACCAGGACTAAACCAGGACTAAACCAGGAATAAACCAGGTCTAAACCAGGACTAAACCAGGACTAAACCAGGTCTAAACCAGGTCTAAACCAGGACTAAACCAGGACCAAACCAGGACTAAACCAGGTCTAAACCAGGACTAAACCAGGGCTAAACCAGGGCTAAACCAGGACTAAACCAGGACTAAACCAGGACTAAACCAGGACTAAACCAGGACTAAACCAGGAATAAACCAGGACTAAACCAGGGCTAAACCAGGTCTAAACCAGGGCTAAACCAGGACTAAACCAGGTCTAAACCAGGTCTAAACCAGGACTAAACCAGGTCTAAACCAGGACTAAACCAGGACTAAACCAGGTCTAAACCAGGACTAAACCAGGACTAAACCAGGTCTAAACCAGGACTAAACCAGGACTAAACCAGGTCTAAACCAGGACTAAACCAGGACTAAAACAGGTCTAAACCAGGACTAAACCAGGACTAAACCAGGACTAAACCAGGACTAAACCAGGTCTAAACCAGGACTAAACCAGGTCTAAACCAGGACAACTCTGGGTCCAAACCAGGTCTAAACCAGGACTAAACCAGGACTAAACCAGGTCTAAACCAGGTCTAAACCAGGACTAAACCAGGTCTAAACCAGGTCTAAACCAGGACAACTCTGGGTCCAAACCAGGTCTAAACCAGGACTAAACCAGGACTAAACCAGGTCTAAACCAGGTCTAAACCAGGTCTAAACCAGGTCTAGTTCCTGTCCTGAGGGAACACAAAACCAAGAAGTTTGGGAACCGCTGCTTTACCTGAAGCAGACGCAGCCTGAGCTGCAGCTCTGGGCTCAGGAACACTTCCCCATCACAATAAATAATAAAGTAAAACAAATACTGAGAGAGAGAAATATTTTGTAATTGCGTTAAAACCTGAGATGACGAGCCAGAGCTTCTGAACACGAGTTCGAGTGGTGCGCACGTCGTTCTTTTTTCTTTTCTCAAAATGAACCAGCTCTTTTTTTTTTGCCAACTGTGGAAAAACCTCATAAGAAAAAGAATCCAAGCTCAGGAGAGAGACGCTGAGACCCAGACAGCGCTCAGACAAACATTATTCAGAAGGTATTTATCCATTTATCTGTTTATTATTTACCTTGTTAACAATGTTTTTGTGGTATATTCAAGTTTGAATTAAAAGTTGTTTTGCATGAAAGGTTTTTGTTGCCTGCTTAGTTTTACTGACAATTTTCGCGTGTGCAGATGTCAAATCCTAAATGGTGGTCTCACTCTGTGCAGAGGTTTATGTTTATTTTCTGAATGAACTTATTTTTTGAAATTTACTAAAGCCTCCTTCAGCCCTAACACATGTTTGGATGTTTTTTGTGGATAACTTTTGCTGTCGATTCAATTGGCATAGCTTTTGCCTCAGGTCTGTATTTTTGGATGACTTTTCAGATTTCAGGAATTTTTTATTTATTTATTTTTTTTTGGGGAAAAATCCTCCTAAAAATGTGTCTAAAAATAGTCCCACCTTTACCCCTAAGACATTTTTTGTGCCATTGACTCCCATTAAAACCACATTTTTATTCTACACTGTCACTGCAATATAATTTCACATTTTTATCAAGTATTTCATGGATTCATGATAATGAGGGATTGGAATTTTAGTTTTTATTGTTTTTCACTAGGTGGCGCCATTTGCCCATATATGGTAGACAGAGGTATAAATGTGGAGATGGCCACATTAGTGTTTGTATAAATGATCAAGCCTACAAGGCAAATAAAAAACATGTTTTGAACTAAAATGATTTGGGTGAGTTTTAGGGTTGTCATAAATTGGTGTGAAAGTGTTTGTTGAGAAATGAGTTTGTTTGTGTTTGCGTGAGCACAAATCCAAAATGTAGTTCTTATAGAGAAAAGTAGAAAAAGGTCCCAGACTGAGCAGAGGCAGAGGTTTGTGCCACATAAACTGGAATTTAAGGCTTACATTTCATAAACACAATATTTGCTGTGTTTGATGAGGACTGAAGTTAATCATTGTAATCATGAAAAAAATTGGAATTTTTGACTATTAGAAAAGTTTTCTATGGCAGTTTTTATTGGTGCATTTTTTTGTGCTTAGGGCAAAAGGTGAGAGTAAAAAGTTAGAGCTGTAGGAGGAATAAATCAAAAAATGAGCCAGAGTCTTTTTACAGATCCAATCCCAAAGATCCAGCTCCAGGTAAAGAGCCATGAATCCCATCTCGAGTTAAAACTGGAGCTCAAGAGCGAGGCTGGACATCTCTGCTCCTGTCCATCACCGTCCTCTAATGAGGAGGTCTGACTTGTGTCACCGCCAGAATGATGCATGATGGGAGATGGTGTCAGGCGCTCTGACACCCATCCATATGTATAGTATACACACTGTATATATACTGTATACTGTACTGTATATATACTGTATACTGTAGTCCCATTTCTACTGCACACAGATGCAGCTTTACATCGTCTTCATTTGTCCTTCACGCAGGCTTTTGTTGCACTTTTTCCTCTCTTTGTCTCTGAATCACAAGAAGCATCACTGTCTGTATCTGCCTTCGGTCTATTGTGCACTTCCACACATGCAGCACACACACACACACACACACACACACACACACACACACACACACACACACACCGCGCTGTCTGCTGCTGCTGTGATGGCTGGGAGCTGTCAAAACATCCTCTCTCTCTCTCTGTGCCTCTCTCTGAGCAGAAGCTGACGGCGCTCGTCTCTGCAGGTTCACCGCCGCCGCCGCCGCCGCCGTCTCTGCCTCTGCCTCGTCTTTTCTCAACACTATTTGCAGCATTTAATTACATCACTTACAAGTACAGTATATGAAGCGCGGAGGAGATTTATGAAAGCAGAAGTGGAAAAAAGGTTGCAACTCATATTTTTTGAATTGGTTTTGCTGCAGATGTCCAAGGTCAGGGGCGAGTTCAACAGAGGCCAGCGTGGAGAGGAATATAAATGCAAGAGTGCGAAGGGTCAAAGGAAAGTGTTCTTCTGAGGAAAGTTAGATTTATTCACCTTTTACCTGAAAGGTGAGCACAGCCTCTGTTACCATGGAGAGCAACAAGAGACCCGACTGAAAAAGAAATGTACTTTTAATTTGTTACCGAGGCAATGGCTGTGTTGTTTTGTCTTTGACAGTGATGGGCAGACTTCTGGCTCAGCTCCTGTTGAAGAGCTGGCTTTTATGGCCCCCAAATGGCTCTTCATTCAGCACCACTTGGGTGTTTTATTTAGGCCTAATTTAGCCATTATGAATAGTTTATATGTTGAATATGATTAAAAAATTAATTAATCAGTCAATGGCAGCTCATACTCATACAAACACATAACACAGCATAACTTTAAGGTCATATTCAGATCTGAATAAGGTTTATGTGGCTACTGTAGTTGGAATATTCCTCTTCATGTTAAATCATATTCTGATAAAGCTAACTTTAGTTTGTTTAGATGTTAAAATGTGAGATATAAGATATAAAACATTACTGTGCTGTCAGTATTTGATAAAAGGATGAAAGTAAATCCTGCAGTGTGGCGGTGAGAGGCTGCAGGTAAAGCTAATGCTAATGCTAATGCTACTGCTAATGCTAAGGCACACTTCCTGTTTAGTCCCAGCTTTCTGTGCATATTCTTGTCCACGCTGTGCAGCTGTACTGACCCAACATTTGAACATTTCACTGTATAACATCAGTAGTTTGACTCGTGTTAATGTAAAAGCTGAAAATAAATGCAATGTTTAACGACGCGAGAGTCTAAAACCAGAAACAGCTGTTGCTAATAACCGCTAGCTTGTTTTACAAAGAACAGCACTTTGCACATTTTTTCTACGAAGTTTTTATCAGTCACAAAACCACCAGTAACAAAAAAGCTGAGAACAGCCAACGTATTTAATCGCATTTCATCAGATTTTACATCACTGAAATTCTACAGATGCCCATTTCTGCTCTGGAGGAGGCGGGACCTGGACTGATCACATGATACCAGCATGAAAGTAAAGTCATCTTTTAAACCTAATTAGTATTTAAGGAGACAATGCTGCTGAAGCTAAACCTGAGGGTCAGGTACAGGGTACAGGTTCATGATTAACCTTTTTAAATTATAAATGTTGCTGTTTGATACAAAAAAACCCAAAACAAAACAGCGTATTCATTAATATTTAGAGACAATTTTGTGAAACTGTATTTGTTTTGTATTTTTATAACAATTTGTGTTTTTAACTTAAGAAAAAAAAACAATATTTTTGTTATTTTTCTCTTTCTTATGAGTTTACAGAAGTTAACAGGATCTAAAATTGAATTTACACTTCTTATCAATGTTTTAAACACAGACTTGATCATAGATGAACATGGGCCCACTCTTATGGGCCCCTAAACCTCTGGGGCCCCAGACAGAGCTGATGGAGCTGAGTCAGTGAAAAAAACTGAGATTATTAAATCTAATTAGTATTTAAGGAGACAATGCTGCTGAAGCTAAACCTGAGGGTCGTATCGTAACTGTACTGAGGAGAAATGAGGAGAGAAATAAGATGAGAAATATTAAGAAATGAGGACTGAGGAGTGTCGCTGACAGATGGATTCAAACATCTTCCACAATATCCTGAACTTATGGATAAACTGTGAGTGAGTGAAGCCTCTCACATCACAGTCCCACCGCTCCAGGCTCCGGCAGGGAGGCGGCTCACTTCAGAGCTGGAAACAGTTCACACAGGAGACTGATGGAGCTCACATTTACACTGGAATGGGAACAGCCACACAAAAAAACAGATCTGAATTGTGCATTAAGGCCTGCGGTGTGAACGCAGCCTCAGATACAGGACGCCTGCTTTTTGTTCCACACTGGAGCCTTTCCCCCAAAGCCACTGCACAAACAGATGTCCGTCCCCACAGCTCACACCGAGCGCGGCGTTCGGCCTGAAGGGTGAGCACAGCGGGGGCCGATCCGCCGTATGGCAGACTCGCGCTCGCAGCCAAATCTGCCTGGCTCCTGCGCACGGAGCGGGGCCGCACCGCGTGCACTTAAATATACGACAGGGGCCACTGCTGCCTGAAGGAGGGAGCTGTGTGGCTCTCGCCCAGTGCCGCAAATCTAACGAGTGAAAAGCACGGTGTATTACCAGCTCTAACACTGCCACTGTGCCTCTAAGCAAGGTACTTAAGCTCCTGCCTCTTCAGCCTGTGTTTGGATTACCGTAATGTCTGTAAAGAAGGACAATAGTAAAAGAAGCACACATGCAAAATGGCTCATAATGCTTTATTTACAGAGGAACTACAGTCTAAGTTATTATGTGCATGATTATAAATCTGCAGGATGTTACTGCTGCGTTAGCTTCTTTACAACAGGAACAGCTACGGCAAGTCCACAGCTAATTATTTGTTTTTTTGTGTTTTATAAGGGCTTTTAAAAATAAAAGCTGATAAAACAAATATTTTTGGTGACAAACCGTTAACTCTAAATTGATTTGGTGGGCGATGAAGATCATCATCCTCTTTGTCCGACTCAAGGTCCATATAAAAAACATCACAAGACCAACCCAACACACAACAAACTGTAGAAAAAAAGAGAAAGTAAAATATTTTAAAGACACTTATCTCAGTGTTTCCAGAGAGGACTGGACCAGCGTCAGGACACGGCTGCTCTCAGAGTCACTCAGGCCACAGATAAATCTGTATCAGATTTCTCATTAGAGCCTGAAAGATTGTGACCTGAGCAGAAACAGAAGCCTGCCACAGCTGGAGCTGTGTCCTTAAAGCTTCTCTGTAAACAACGCTAAGCTTCTGCAGACGTTACATTTACACCACAGTGAGTCCTGAAGAGGTGGGTTTTTACATCGTCTCAACACATTTCCTGGCCAGAATATTTACTTGGGCACTGCTGATATACACTACACCCATTTCCAAAAGTATTCAGTCACCTCCCAAATAAGTGAATGATTCTGGTGTGGGGTTGTTTTCAGGAGCTTAGTTCCAGTGAAAGGAACTCTGAAAGCTTCAGCACCAAGAGATTTTGGACAATTCCATGCTCCCAACTTTGTGGGAACAGTTTGGGGACGGCCCCTTCCTGTTCCAACATCGACTGCACCAGAGCACAGAGCACGCTCCATAAAGACCTGGATGAGTGAGTTTGGTGTGGAAGAACTGGACTGAACCTGCACAGAGTCCTGACCTCAACCTGACAGAACTCCTTTGGGATGAATTAGAGCCAAGACTGGAGCCAGGCCTTCTCTACAACATCAGAGTCTGACTCACAAATGTTCTTCTGGAAGAATGGGCAAAAATTCCCATAAACCTCCCGAACATGGCCGTCCTGCCTTGTGGAGGCCTGATCCCGTCAGACCTTGGAAACTAAGCAGGGCAGAGCCTGGTCAGTTCCTGGATGGGAGACCGCTGGGGAACACCAGGAAGCCTCTGTGAATGTGAGTGAGTGGGGACTACGGATGGAAATTAGCTCCGAGCTATAATCCGGTGGATTTACGGCACTAGCTGTTGTTAACAATACACGCTGTCCCATATAAATAAATAAATAAAATAAAAAAACATTGGGGAAATCCTTCCCAGAAGAGTTGAAGCTGTTATAGCGTCATGTCATATTAAACTCTATGGATTAAGAATAAAATTCATATTTTAGCTAATACTTTTGGCAGTATAATGTATATCATCATCACAGAGCTGATATTTTAATGTACTTTTTATTTCTATGTATGTATGGATTCTTTTTATGGTTTTAAATAATGTAAAGCACCTTGGGCAACACTGGTTGTTGTAAAGCGCTATATAAATAAAGGTTGATTGATTGATTGATTGATCTGTGATGAATCATGAACCATCAATGACCAAATATTTAGTTTTTCTACAGATATTTAACTTTTGCTCAGACAAATAGAAGTCTGGGAAACAGAGTTCTTTGTCCCCTTTGGTCTGACAAATCATTACAACACTTGCAGTATATTTCACATCATACTTCAGTCCAGTCCAAGTCCTTCAAACCCAACACTGGCCTCTGTCCCTGGGTGCACTCTGCCTAATGCCCACAGTCACCAACACAGGCTCCAGAGATCCACAACCTCTGAACACAAATAAACCAAAGAAGATAAATAACTTTGCTGGAGCGTCTGCAGGTATCTGTATCTTTGTTTCTGTAACAGGCTGCGCCACAGAAGCCCGTCTCGTGTCAGTGAACCTGGGAGCGTGTCTTTCTGCAGGCAGCGTGTCCGTGACATCGCACACTGCCTGCATAAAAATCAGCGTGTAATTACAAGTTCATGTGTGTACAGGCTTATGTATGTGAACACTGAACGCATCCTGCAGGGGTTTGTCGGCGTTTGTTGGTTTTGTCACTGCACAGTAATCAATTTAAACTGAAAAAACAATCTCTGCATTTACAAATCAATACCGGGTCAAACACCAAAAAACTAAATCAGGGCAAAGTCAGGGAATGAAGACTAAACAAGGTTTTGTTTTATGTTTTTAAGGCAAGGATGGTACAATGATTTTTTTGACTGTGATCATGACGCACAACTCACACTGAATCCGTTATCGTGTCCCGTGCAACCTCCGCAGCAAACAGAAGCAATGGAGGTCAAAGTTCACACCGTTTCTGTGTCCGAAGCTCCAACAGAAATATGTTTCAATTCTATTTTTGTTCTACGCCGGAGCTGTCAGGCATAAAGTTGAACAGAGCAGATGTAACGTATTTTCCAAACTATAAGTGTCACTTTTTTCCATCGTCTGGCTCAGGGGTGTGACGTATACTCAGGTGTGACTTATATATTAAAATATTTCAGGTGTTGGTTATTTTCACACTGACAGCCACCAGAGGGCGCTCTAGGCTTGTGTACCAGCATCTGCTGCACCTGTACCACTGACAATTTAAAATGTAAACATTAGCGCTAACAACTTAGGCTATAAAGACAACTGAGAAAGAGCGGAATAATTGGAAATGGAACTGATGCTGAGTCTGACGACAGCCACGCAGAGGAGGAAGCGGCGCTTCGTCTACCTCCGGAGTTGGCGGAGTTGTTCAGAAGCGACACCGAGGATGAAGAATTTAAAGGATTTAGCGATTAGGAGTGAGATGGTGAGTTTGGTGAACTTGTTATATTATGTTCTTTATGCTATAGTTATGTGAATAACTGTTAATATATTACGTTAACATACGAGACACCTATTCAGTTCGTTGTTTATGCTTCATGTAGCTGAATAACCATCAATGTGTTACGTTAGCATAGCGCACACCTATTCAGCTGTTGTTCTCTATTCTATTATTACTATAACTTGCCTTTCAACATGAAATGTCTGTTCTTGGTGTCGGATTTTGTCAAATAAATTTACCCCAAAAATGCGACTTATAGTCCAGTGCCACTTATATACGTTTTTTTCTTCTTCATTATGCATTTTTTGGCGAGTGCCACTTATACTCCAGAGCCACTTATAGTCTGGAAAATATGGTAAATTTAAAAATAAAAACTCTTCTGCAGCCTCTCGCTCACATTGCAGTAAACATTACGTCTTAGCTGAGGACACAGGACCCAAACGAGACAGGACAGCGTTAAACCTGAGTAAAAACAAAGTATTTATATACGTAGCGTCCTTACTCAGGGGTGAAGTTTATATTTCTGTGACTTTTGTGCTTCAACCTTGGGTAAATCTCTGAATAATCTCCAAATGAACAGGAGATCGTGGTCAGAGGCAAACGTGGCTTTTTACCTACAGCTCTCTATAAACATGGTTATTATTGTGTGAACTCATAACTTCAACATAAACTCGCTCCTCTCCTGTGAACTCGTAATCTCCAGCCGCACACGCAATGCATTCAGTGTGAATCTGGCATAAAATTATTGCGATATGGATATTGCAGTTGCTGATATTGCAATAAAAGGGTTATATTATGCTTTTATTCATATTTTTAAACCAATCTTGGTCACCTCTAGAACAGAACATTAAAAAATTAACTAA
>CM036239.1:1891727-1899227 GCA_020698575.1 Bostrychus sinensis
TGAGGCTTGGTGTGTGTCTGTGTGAGGCTGGTGTGTGTCTGTGTGAGGTTGGTGTGTGTAACACATTGTAACCACATGAGTGTAACTCGTGTTTAAGTCTAAACTAAAAATGAAACGTTTAGATTCTGGAAGTGAGAGTCCGTACTTCACTAAACCAGAAACAGCTGTTGCTAACATACGCTAGCTTTATTTTTAGAGAAAGTGTCCTCAACATTAGCTCGTCCTCTCTGAATACGGCTGTTTATCACAAGGACAAGGACGAGTTTGATTAAAAAAACATTTTCTCTTTTATTTCTGTCCTTTGGCTTGTTGTTTTTGCCTGAGTGAGGATTCTCTGTCGTCCAATCAGCTCGCAGCAGGGCCCACCTCTAACTGTTCCAGACGCTTAACCGAGCTGGACCCCATCAGGGAGGAGGCCAAAAGTAGAACGGTTTGGAACGCTTTGGGAAGTGGAAACACCTCCAAAACTGCCTTGTCCTGTTCTGACCCAGTGGGAAAGCTCCTTCTTGTCTCCCCTCAGATGTTGCCTGATCTGAGCAGACCACCTCCCTGTGAGTTATTAAAGATTATTACGAGTGTTTTTATTAAAAAATGCTTATGCAATCTTTAAAACAGAACACAGAGCGGTGAGTCCACAGAAACCACTGTGTCTCCTGATCAAAGCTCAGACTCAGCCACACACTGGCCACCGCAGCAGACAGACCTATTGATTTTTTTTGGTAACACTCCTCTGTCACCACATCCAGACTCTCTCGGTGACCTACTCCCCTCCCCCTCCCCAGACGCCTCCCTGAACCTCTCTTACATGTGTAAATTTGACACTTGACACTTGTCACCCCTCCTCCTCCTCCACCTTCCTCCCCTTACTGTACTCCCCTCCCACGTCTTTAGATATGCGGCGCTCCTCTTCTTAAGGACTCTTCAGAGTCACGGGACAGAGAAACGGTGATTTTATGCGCGGGGTATTGTTGTATGCACTCACACAGCCCTGCAGAAATCCATATACAACATGCATGATAGCAGCTACAGTGATAAAATACTTTAATACTGCTTTGATAAGTACAGAGGAGAAGACAAGAGAGGGAAACACTGATACAAAACAAATATACAAAGAGAGATTTGAGGAGAGGCTTAATAGAAAGCAATGTGAGGGACGCTTGAGTGCGGCATCAATACATTTTGTACGCATCCCACAAAGCTATTCTTTTTTTTTCTTTCAAATGTATTTGTTTTGTTTTGGAAAACCAAAAATCAATGCTCAGCTACACAGTGAAAAACTACAGTCAGGCGCAGTAGCACTAAGGTGGTAACGAGGGGCCCCAGTGCAGGTTTTCAGGTCTGTAATCACTAAAAACTAAAAGTCAGCTACCTCTTCCCTGTTGTATGTGAAAGAATGCACTTTAACATTGACATTAACAATGTAATTGTATATTTTAGTATATTTTAGTATATGTATGTTTTATTTCTGTGTAACCAAAGACTACAGATAGAAATTAGCTTGAAAGCTATAATCTGATACAAGCATATTTGCCCTGTGCATAATGTAATTTGTATATTGTCCTAATAAAATAAATAAAAAATAAAATAAAATAAAGAACGGGGCCTAAAGTTACGAACACATTTAGTTTATGCATCAATATATATCATAAAAAAGTGCACTGCAATTTCTTAAATTCAACTAATACTTTCTTATACTATATAGTAATATGTGAGTGCCACAAAGAAATAATGTTTGAAATATTATTTTAGAAAGAATTAAGCGTATCATACTTTTAAAAATCTTTTTAATCATATAAAAAGTTGGAGTCCTATGTAATTTATAGCCCAGACTGAAAATAACACACTAAAGGTGACTATAATTAAGGACTTTCAATGGGGCCCCCTCATGTCCTGGGCCCCAGTGCAGCTGCCCTGATGTTACACAAGCATCAGTCACAATATTCATCTAACATTTCCCACACTTTGATTCTATGTTGGAAGTCATTTTTCAAGAGCAAATGAACGCTTGAGTCAAACTCGTGGACACATTTCCTTCAGCGTAGCCTCCATAGAAATGTTTTACACTTTCTTATTGTTCTAATTTGTAATGGGCTTCTTTGGCACTGGATCAAGATCATGGTTAATTTTGAGGATGCTTTCGATTTGGAGGAGCCCTGAGTCTCGGGGCATGAGCAGAGACGAAGCTGATCCTGACACGCAGCCAGGTTTGATCAAATACATTCAGGAAAAACAAGATTGTTCTGGGCTTAAGGTTGGAGTGAACAAAAACAAAAAATCCTAAAAAAAGAATGTTCAGATGGAAGAGCATGGATCAGATTTGGTCTTTGATGGATTGTGATGGAAAAGTGGGCTGCTGGGAGGTTGGATATTTCAATATTTAGCTTATTTAAAGGCTAAATATCATTTTAATTACATAAAACGGTGACACAGATTTTAAAACAAATATGCCATAAAGGTCAAAGCTTTGGTTCTGGAAACAGTAACAGACAATAAATTGATGAGGAAATATATTAGGTCCCATAATCTGACAACACTACACACACTAAAGGGTAAAGTTTACTGCACAAAATGAATTATATATACATTTATATACATTTATATACATTTATATACATTTATATACATTTATATACATTTATATACATTTATATACATTTATATACACTTATATACATGAAGAAGAAAGCTAACACAGATACGGCACAGATGCAACACAGATACAACACAGATGCGACACAGATGCGACACAGATACAACACAGATGCGACACAGATACAACACAGATACAACACAGATGCGACACAGATACAACACAGATACAACACAGATACGACACAGATACAACACAGATGCGACACAGATACAACACAGATACGACACAGATACGACACAGATACGACACAGATGCGACACAGATACAACACAGATACAACACAGATACAACACAGATGCGACACAGATTCAACACAGATACAACACAGATACGACACAGATACAACACAGATGCGACACAGATACAACACAGATACGACACAGATACGACACAGATACGACACAGATGCGACACAGATACGACACAGATGCGACACAGATGCGACACAGATACAACACAGATGCGACACAGATACAACACAGATACAACACAGATGCGACACAGATACAACACAGATACAACACAGATGCGACACAGATACGACACAGATACAACACAGATACAACACAGATACAATACAGATGCGACACAGATACAACACAGATACAACACAGATGCGACACAGATACAACACAGATACAACACAGATACAACACAGATACGACACAGATGCGACACAGATACAACACAGATACAACACAGATACAACACAGATGCGACACAGATACAACACAGATACAACACAGATACAACACAGATGCGACACAGATACGACACAGATACAACACAGATGCGACACAGATACGACACAGATACGACACAGATGCGACACAGATGCGACACAGATACAACACAGATGCGACACAGATACGACACAGATACAACACAGATGCGACACAGATACGACACAGATACGACACAGATGCGACACAGATACAACACAGATACAACACAAATGCGACAGATACGACACAGATACAACACAGATGCGACACAGATACGACACAGATGCGACACAGATACAACACAGATACAACACAGATACAACACAGATGCGACACAGATGCGACACAGATACAACACAGATGCGACACAGATACGACACAGATACAACACAGATGCGACACAGATACGACACAGATACAACACAGATGCGACACAGATACGACACAGATACGACACAGATACGACACAGATACGACACAGATGCGACACAGATACAACACAGATACAACACAGATACAACACAGATGCGACACAGATACAACACAGATACGACACAGATGCGACACAGATGCGGCAGCACAGGAGGAAAACACAAGAGAAGGTTTTTCACAGCCCCAGGTCCTGACGATCCACACACACTGCTCCTCATCCTCTCTCTCTCTCTCTCTCCCTTGCTCTCTCTCTCTCCCTCGCTCTCTCTCTCTCTCCCTCCAGTCCCGTCTCTCTCTCCTGAGCCAGAGGAAAACTCCATTCCTCACATTCCTCTCACATTCCTGCTCCGCTCTCCCTTCACAGCCCTTCCTCCTCCTCCTCCTCTCTGGCCCGTGGCCCGTGGCTCTGCCTCTCCTCCTTTACCTCTGTCCCCTGTTCCTTTCCTTCTGCCCATCTCTCTCTCTCTCTGTTTCCCAGCATGCTCAGCTTGGCCGGGGAGGCAGGGAGCTCGCCTGAACCCTCAACCCACAGCAGGGGCCCACAGCCTGGCACCGCTCCAACTCACACACACACACACACACACACACACACACACACACACACACACACACAGACACACACACACACACACACACACACACACACACACACAGACACACACACACACACACACACACACAGACACACACACACACACACACACACACACACACACAGACACACACACACACACAGACACACACACAGACACACACACACAGACACACACACAGACACACACAGACACACACAGACACACACACACACACAGACACACACACACACAGACACACACACAGACACACACACACACACACACAGACACACACACACACACACAGACACACACAGACACACACACACACAGACACAGACACAGACACACACACACAGACACACACACAGACACACACAGACACACACACACACACAGACACACACACACACAGACACACACACACACACACACAGACACACACACACACACAGACACACACACACACACACACACACAGACACACACACACACAGACACACACACACACACACACAGACACACACACAGACACACACACACACACACACAGACACACACACACACACAGACACACACACACACAGACACACACACACACACACACAGACACACACACACACACAGACACACATACACACACACAGACACACACACACACAGACACACACACAGACACACACACACACAGACACAGACACACACACACACACACACACACAGACACACACACACACACACACACACACACACACACACAGACACACACACAGACACACACACACACAGACACACACAGACACACACACACACACACACACACACAGACACACACACACACACACACACACACAGACACACACACACACACAGACACACACACACACAGACACACACACACAGACACACACACACACACAGACACACACACAGACACACACACACACACACACAGACACACACACACACACACACACACACAGACACACACACACACACACACAGACACACACAGACACACACAGACACACACACAGACACACACACAGACACACACACAGACACACACAGACACACACAGACACAGACACAGACACACACACAGACACACACACACACAGACACACACACACACAGACACACACACACACAGACACACACACACACACAGACACACACACACACAGACACACACACACACACAGACACACACACACAGACACACACACAGACACACACACACACACACACACACACACACAGACACACACACACACACACACACACACAGACACACACAGACACACACACACACACACAGACACACACACACAGACACACACACACACAGACACACACACACAGACACACACACACACACACACAGACACACACACACACAGACACACACACAGACACACACACACACAGACACACACACACACACACACACACACAGACACACACACACACAGACACACACACACAGACACACACAGACACACACACACAGACACACACACAGACACAGACACACACACACAGACACACACACACACACACACAGACACACACACACACACAGACACACACACACACACACACACACACACAGACACACACACAGACACAGACACACACACACACACACAGACACACACACACACAGACACAGACACACACACACAGACACACACACAGACACACAAACACACACACAGACACACACACACACAGACACAGACACACACACACACACACAGACACACACACAGACACACAAACACACACACACAAACACACACACAGACACACAAACACACACACACAAACACACACACAGACACTCTCCTCTCGTGTGTTATCGTTGTCAGTCTCTGTTGCTTTTAACCTAAATTTCCCTCAGGATTCATTAAGCGTCCGCCTAAATCATTTTTGATTTACAAAGAATGTACAATCCTTCATTTTTTTAGAAAACCGTCCATAGCCGTGTGTGTCTGAGGTAAATTGGTGTGGGAATGAACGATTTAGAGAAAATATCTAATTGCAGTTTTTCTCTTAGATATTGCGGTTGCAATTAGATTTGCAAAATATTTTTTAAAATCAATGTACAGTTCACAGTTTACATTTTAAACATTTGATGGAGCTGAAATATTCACAGCTGAACTAATCCCAGGAACCACAGCCTCCCAGCTCAGGCCTGAGCTGCAGCTGCAGCGCGGTTTACAGCAGGGGGAGGTTTGATTGCAGTTGGGCCAAATCATTTTTCAAGCACCAGCTGGTGGGCCACAAGAATGGACATTTTGCTACATTTTTACACAGCAAATTAGATAAACATTGGCTCCTTATTGGACAGAGGCAAAGGTAACCATGATAGAAGGAGGTCACATGATAGAATGCTTGCTATTTATTGGTTGGAGGCAACTAAAACCATGAAACCATGACAGAGAGCTGTATGCCTGCAAATATGGTCTTACAGTTCATTCGCTGACAGCTCCATGGGGTTAGATGCTATCAAGTAATAGCAATTAATAAAAGTGGATTTCAGCTAAAAAGTTGACAAGGGCCAACTTTATCTGGCCAAGGGCCAAGTTTGGCCCATGGGCCAAAGGTTGCCTGCCCCTGATTTATACAGAATTAAAACCATGCGGAGATGAGATGTTTTGTTCTCTGCAGTGGATATTAAATCACAGAAATAACTGCAGCCTTTGCGATTTGCTAATTGCAACAATTAAAAATGCAATTTCAATCTGATTTTGATTCATTGTGCATCCCTACATTGGTGACTCTAACTTGCCCCTAGTGAATGAATGTGAGAGTGAATGACTGTGTGTTGTGTGTCTCTGTGTCAGCCCTGAGGCTACCAGGTCTCTGCCCAGGGAGGACCCCGCCTAAGGCCCAAAGTTACTGGGATGGGCTCAGTACCTGCGACCCCTAATGGGAATAAGCAGAAGATGAATGAATGAATGAATTATAATAAAACCAAAACTAGAGAAAAACAAAAGCAACTAAATCAACAAAGACTACACAACAACAAAACTAAACCAGGGCTTTTTATATTATTATTATTTTTTGGTGACAATGCAGTTTCAATGAAGGCAATGACAGGACAAAG
>CM036239.1:1906727-1908500 GCA_020698575.1 Bostrychus sinensis
CCTGTCTGTCTCCGTCCCTGACCTCGCAGCCAGCTGTGGACGTCACTCTGTCCCCCGTCCCCCGTCCCCTGTCCACAACCTGCACCAAACAAACTCACGGAGGATAAAACAGGATTCCAGAGATAACTGAGGCTGTTTACTGCAGACTCCTGTTCTCTCTGCTGCTCTTTGTTACTTTAACCTTTGTCCATGAGAGGTCAGCTGATGTCTCGCTTTACAGCGCTGGACACTTAGGAATGTGAAGGGACAAAGATAATGTAGTTATATAAATATAAACCGATATGGAAAATGTAAAGGTGCCACAGAAAATACTTTGGGCTAAAAATTCTGTGCAAAAAATGTAAGGAGCAAACCTAAAAAACTCTGCAGTGCAATGTTGAAGTAAGAGAGGTAGCCAGGGTAAATGCTCATGTTTATGGAGTTATTATAGTCGTATAATAAACATTTGTATAGGCAAACACTGTATTTTTTAATGCAAAGACACTGTATACTTCATTTACTGTAAATACAAACTCTCCTAGAATTTGGAAAACTCAAATTCAAAAAAAAAAAAAAAAAGAAACAATTCCAATCTGTTTTCCTTTAAAATAAAAATATTGCAACATGAACTAGAATTATTTTACTAAATATTTTATTTAGTGTACTTTTTTTACTACATATTTTAAGAACATTTTGTAAAATAATTTGAAAATGTAAAAATAAAATAAAATGAAAAATCAATAATTGTTCTGGACCACTTGACCGAGCACACATTTCAATAGTTTAATATGAAGACTGCAAATATTTTCTTACAATCTTTCATAAATCATTAAATAATTCCATGTCCCCCCTGCAAAGAGCTCGCGTACCCCTAGGGGTCCCCGTACCCCTGTTTGGGAAACACTGCCTCAGACCACTCAGCCGTCCTGGCGTCCATCAGGAGCCTGTCCTCTGTCCACCAGGAGCCTGTCCTCTGTCCATCAGGAGCCTGTCCTCTGTCCATCAGGAGCCTGTCCTCTGTCCATCAGGAGCCTGTCCTCTGTCCATCAGGAGCCTGTCCTCTGTCCATCAGGAGCCTGTCCTCTGTCCATCAGGAGCCTGTCCTCTGTCCACCAGGAGCCTGTCCTCTGTCCACCAGGAGCCTGTCCTCTGTCCATCAGGAGCCTGTCCTCTGTCCATCAGGAGCCTGTCCTCTGTCCACCAGGAGCCTGTCCTCTGTCCACCAGGAGCCTGTCCTCTGTCCACCAGGAGCCTGTCCTCTGTCCATCAGGAGCCTGTCCTCTGTCCATCAGGAGCCTGTCCTCTGTCCACCAGGAGCCTGTCCTCTGTCCACCAGGAGCCTGTCCTCTGTCCATCAGGAGCCTGTCCTCTGTCCATCAGGAGCCTGTCCTCTGTCCATCAGGAGCCTGTCCTCTGTCCACCAGGAGCCTGTCCTCTGTCCACCAGGAGCCTGTCCTCTGTCCACCAGGAGCCTCAGACCAGGACCAGGGCATCTTAAAAAAAAAACTCGCTAATTTAACCTCTTCATTTCCTTGGCATTATCCAATTTTATTTGTCCTTGATGGCAAAAAAAATGTAATAAGTTTTTATTTCTTACACTTTCATTCACATTTCCAAGATCCTCAATCTTTACTTTTGGGTTTTATCTTCTGGAGTCAACACTAGAGTTCAGCCGATATATCGGCCGATTCTTGCCCTTTAATGCTGATTTTTGGTCAGGCTTTCATTGAGGCCCCATGTGACTGAAGGGCCCCCTCTTGTCTCAGTTTGGGCTCTTACTCTTCAGTTCATAGG
>CM036239.1:1908525-1911025 GCA_020698575.1 Bostrychus sinensis
CCAGGGTGGCCACAAGAATGGACATTTTGCTACATTTTTACGCAGCAAATTAGATAAACATTGGCTCCTTATTGGACAGAGGCAAAGGTAACCATGACAGAAGGAGGTCACATGATAGAATGCTTGCTATTTATTGGTTGGAGGCAACTAAAACCATGAAACCATGACAGAGAGCTGTATGCTTGCAAACAGGGTTCTTACAGTTCATTCGCTGACAGCTCCATGGGGTTAGATGCTATCAAGTAATAGCAATTAATAAAAGTGGATTTCAGCTAAAAAGTTGACAAGGGCCAACTTTATCTGGCCAAGGGCCAAATTTGGCCCATGGGCCAAAGGTTGCCTGCCCCTGATTTATACAGAATTAAAACCATGCGGAGATGAGATGTTTTGTTCTCTGCAGTGGACATTAAATCACAGAAATAACTGCAGCCTTTGCGATTTGCTAATTGCAACAATTAAAAATGCAATTTCAATCTGATTTCGATTCATTGTGCATCCCTACATTGGTGACTCTAACTTGCCCCTAGTGAATGAATGTGAGAGTGAATGTTATGTGTCTCTGTGTCAGCCCTGAGGCTACCTGGTCTCTGCCCAGGGAGGACCCCGCCTAAGGCCCAAAGTTACTGGGATGGGCTCAGTACCTGCGACCCCTAATGGGAATAAGCAGAAGATGAATGAATGAATGAATTATAATAAAACCAAAACTAGAGAAAAACAAAAGCAACTAAATCAACAAAGACTACACAACAACAAAACTAAACCAGGGCTTTTTATATTATTATTATTATTTGGTGACAATGCAGTTTCAATGAAGGCAATGACAGGACAAAGAAGTCTGTATAACATTACTGCCATACATTTAGTTTCTTGCAACGCTGACTTTATAATAGGAATTCTTTTAATTCATCAGCCACAGCTGACATTAAGTTGGACAAATGCCAAATACATGTTTCATCCTTGCACCACTTGTGACAGAAACCCACTGCAGTTTCTGAGATGCTCTGGTCGCCTGCAGTCATCACATAAATGAAGCCTTTGGCCAAGTCGCTCTGGTCTCTTCTTTGCCTCCAACACATCCACTCCAAGGACAAAACCTCCACTCGCTTCCTAATATATCCGCTCACTAACAGCTGCCATGGCAACAACATCATCAATGTTATTCAATCTTCCCCGGTGTCGTGGACCTGGTTTAGTGAAATATACTGACAGTCGACAGCAGCCGTGTTGGTTTTCACTTCACCTGACAGGAAGACACTTGGAAGTTGAAAGACGTGTTATAAAAACTTTTTAAGAAGAGTTGAATAAGAAAACTGTGGCTATGGGTTCTGTCAGAGTCATACAAGCATCATCACTCATCTACACTGAACACAAATTTAAATGCAACACTTTTGCATTTTTCATCAGCTAAACTCAAAGATCTAAGACTTTTTCTATGAACACAAAAGGTCTATTTCTCTAAAATATTGTTCACAAATCTGTGGAAATCTGTGTAAGCGAGCACTTCTCCTTTGCTGAGATCCATCCACCTCACAGGTGTGGTATATCAAGATGCTGATCAGACAGCATGAATACTGCACAGGTGTGCCTTAGGCTGGCCACAATAAAAGGCCGCTCTAAAATGTGCAGTTTTATCTCAGCACAAAGCCACAGAGGTCACAGGTTTTGAGGGAGTTGGCTGCTGACTGCAGGAGGTCCACCAGAGCTGTTGCTGTGAACTGAATGTTCATTTCTCTGCCATAAGCCGTCTCCAAAGGCGTTTCAGAGAATTTGGCAGTGCATCCAACCGACCTCACAACCACAGACCACAGCAGCCCAGGACCTCCACATCCAGCATCTTCACCTCCAAGATCGTCTCAGACCAGCAGACAGCTGCTGCAACAATCGCTCTGCATAACCAAAGATGTTGCAGCGTGATAATGCACGGCTCCATGTTGCAGCGTGATAATGCACGGCCTCATGTTGCAGCGTGATAATGCACGGCCTCATGTTGCAGCGTGATAATGCACGGCCTCATGTTGCAGCGTGATAATGCACGGCCTCATGTTGCAGCATGATAATGCACGGCCTCATGTTGCAGCGTGATAATGCACGGCCCCATGTTGCAGCGTGATAATGCACGGCCTCATGTTGCAGCGTGATAATGCACGGCCCCATGTTGCAGCATGATAATGCACGGCCTCATGTTGCAGCGTGATAATGCACGGCTCCATGTTGCAGTGTGATAATGCACGGCCTCATGTTGCAGCGTGATAATGCACGGCCTCATGTTGCAGCGTGATAATGCACGGCCTCATGTTGCAGCGTGATAATGCACGGCCTCATGTTGCAGCGTGATAATGCACGGCCCCATGTTGCAGCATGATAATGCACAGCCTCCTGTTGCAGCATGATAATGCACGGCCTCCTGTTGCAGCGTGATAATGCAGGGCTCCATGTTGCAGCGTGATAATGCACGGCTCCATGTTGCAGCGTGATAATGCACGGCTCCATGTTGCAGCGT